>MDKI01179021.1:0-43494 GCA_005239505.1 Nicotiana paniculata | reverse complement strand
ACCATAGGTAGAATTAGGCCGATAAACCGCCCGATAACCGTCCGATAAGAGGTAAACCGATACTAATCCGCCCGATATCTTATCGGGTGGCTAACGAATTAATACATTTAAAAGCCGATAACTGATAAGCCAAACCGTTAAGAGTAAATAACCGCCCAATCCGCCCGATAAGCAGCCCTAATACCAACTGTGTCTCCTCTGCCTCCTCCAAACAACACCGCGACTGTAGAAAATCCACAATCTGGACTAGCAAATTCAGGAAGTAGAGGCACTCTAAATGAATCACTTGGAGGAAGACCAGGTATGTCTAATAATTCAGATTTGCAATATTTAATACTAACCTTGCAGAAACAGGTGAAGGAACAAAACAATCGCATCGAGCAAATTCCTGGAGTACCACCTGTCATCAAGGGTATTGATATTAATAAATACTCTCAACAACCCTGGAAGCCAAGTGCAACACCTTTACCGATTCCCAAGAAATTCAAAATGCCTGACGTACCAAAGTACGATGGGACAACTGATCCACGTGATCATGTTACTGCTTTCACCACAGGAGTAAAAGACAACGACCTAGCTAAGCAAGAAATTGAATCCGTGTTGGTCAAAAAGTTTGGAGAAACACTTACCAAAGGAGCATTAACATGGTATTCTCTGTTGCCCGAAAATTCTGTTGATTCTTTTGCTGAGCTTGAAGATTTGTTTATAAAAGCACATTCCGGTGCGCAAAAAGTGGAAAAGAGAATGAAAGACATATTCAAGATAAAACAGGGAGATACGGAGTTGCTTCGTGAATTCGTAGACAGGTTTCAACGTGCAAGGATGCTTCTACCAAGAGTATCTGACAATTGGGCAGCTATGGCCTTTGCAAGTAATTTAAACGATAAAAGCTCTGAAGCCACGAGGAGACTCAAAGAGAGCTTAAGAGAGTTCCCAGCTATGACATGGAACGATGTTTATAACAAGTACAATACCAAATTACGAATTGAGGAAGATACTATTGCCCAATCAAAAGCAGAAGACATGATGAGTTCTAGACGCTCCGAATCAGAAAGGAGAACTAGCAAAAGCAGGTACGATACATGGGACCTTCGGGACGAGAGGCTCGTTCCAAATTTGAAAACCCACGATTTGATCACAGACCGTCGAATAAATATTCGAGCTCATCATCATCAAGATCCAGAAAGGATCAAGATGAGCGAAATAGATCTAATACAAGAATTGGAGACTATAATTTCAATGTAATTACTTCCGAATTAATTACAGTATTAAGAAATATGGGTGACAAAGTTCGATGGCCCAAATAAATGAGATCAAATCAAATAGAAGGAACCCATACTTCTGGTGTGAATTTTGCAATGATCATGGTTACAAAACATCATACTACAGGTTATTGCAAGGTGAGGTAGAACACTTATTAAAACAAGGTTATCTAACAGAACTGTTTAGTGAAAAAGGTAAACAAGCATATATGAAGCATAGGCAGGAGCCCCCAAAACCACCATCTCCGAAGAGAACTGTAAATGTGATAAATAGAGGAGAGGAGGTAAATGGCGTAACTTATACTTCAGCAAGAAGGATGACCAAGTTCACAGTGACCCACAAGAAACGGACTCGTGAGACTTTGGAGGCTGACAACATCTCATTCGATGACTCAAATGCTGATGGATTACTGCTTCCACATAACGACGCACTGGTAATATCTCTACTTATACATGACACTAACATAAAAAGAGTATTGATTGATCCAGGCAGCTCGGTCAATATCATTTTGCTGAGGGTTGTGGAAGAGATGTTAATGGGAGACCGTGTCATTCCAAAAGCACGTTCCTTTTCCGGATTCGACAACTCCACTGTCATAACAAAAGGAGAAATTGAGCTTAATACCTATGCAGAAGGCGTCGTCAAACAAACGAAATTTCAAGTTATAGATACAGATATGGCTTATAATGTAATCATGGGGAAACCATGGATCCATGAAATGGATGCAGTACCATCCACCCTGCATTAGGTAATCAAATTCCCTTCCAGATGGGGAATCCAACAAATTCAAGGTGATCAGCAGACTTCAAGAAATATCAACTCAGTGATGCACTCCATTAAAAAAGAAATAACGGAGGAATCAAAAGACGAGGGAGCAACTCGAATAGACACGAAAGAAAATGATAAAGACACGGTGAATCAAATCACCACGGATGTCACATCAAGACATACGGACATGGATTTCAGACCTGATGTTATTCAAGAACCATAAGAGAATGAAATTATCAAGACAACGATTGAGGAGCTTGAAGCTGTTCCACTGTTCGAGCTTAAGCCTGAGCATAAAATCCACATAGGACCAAGGCTAAGGCCGACTAGAAGAGGTAAGTTAATTGAATATTTAAATGTTAACGCAGATTGTTTTGCTTGGTCCCATTCAGATATGACAGGTATAACCCCAGAAGTGATGACTCATAAACTAAATGAAGACCAATCCTTCGTACCTGTCAAGAAAAAGAAAAGAAAGCAGGGATCGTTCAAGAATCAAGTGATCGATGAAGAGGGGGACTTATTGTTACAAAGTCTTGCCTTTTGGCTTGAAAATGTTGGAGCCACATATCAAAGGCTAGTGACAAGATGTTCCAGTAACATCTGGGGAAAACAATGGAGGTGTACATTGATAATATATTGGTAAAGTCAATGAAGGCAGAAGTTCATTTCCAACATCTCTCAACTACTTTCGAGATCCTCTGCAAGTATAACATGAAGTTAAATCCAGAATAATGCGCCTTTGGCGTCGAATCAGGTAAATTTTTGGGTTTTCTCGTATCAAATAGAGGCATTGAATTAAATCCTGCTCAAATTAAAGCTATTGAAGAAATAACTAATGTACTAACGAGCAAAAAAGAAGTTCAAAGATTAACAGGTAGGATTACAGTTTTAGGAAGATTCATCTCCAGATCTTCAGAGAAGAGTTTTAAATTCTTCTCAGTACTAAAGAAGCAGAATCAGTTCGAATGGACTGAAGAATGTCAACAAGCTATTAAAGACTTGAAGGCTTATCTATCGAATCCCCCACTACTGTCTAAACCAAAGGAAGGGGAAAGGTTATACATTTATCTTGCTGTGGCAGAAATAGCCGTAAGTGCAGTCCTGGTAAGGGAGGACAAAGATAAGCAATCTCCTATCTACTATGTAAGTAAGTTCTTACTAGATGTTGAAACTAGATATACTCATCTAGAAGAATTAGCCTTGGCTCTAATCATAGCAGCTAGAAAGTTAAGACCGTACTTTCAGTGTCACCCAATTACTGTTGTAACTTCATATCCTTTGAGAAATATTATGCATAAGCAAGAACTGTCAGGAAGACTGGCTAAATGGGAAATAGAACTAAGCAAATATGGCATAGTCTATCAACCTAGGACTGCAATAAAGTCTCAGGTTTTAGCCGATTTTGTCGCAGATTTTAACACTAGCTTAATTCCTGAAGTAGAAAAAGAATTACAAGTCTTTACCAGAGCTAATCCAGGAATATGGACTCTATTCACCGACGACTCTTCTAATATCAAAGGAGCCCAGTTGGGAATTGTTTTAGTACCACCTTCGGATAAAAAAATAAGGCAAGCTATTAAATGTTATCCCATTACTAACAATGAAGCGGAGTACGAAATTGTCATTGCAAGACTCGAATTAGCACGAGAACTCTCAATTGAGCAGATCGTGATCAAAAGTGACTCTCAACTAGTGGTAAACCAGATGCAGGGGACTTATACTGCTAGAGAGACTCGAATGCAACAGTATCTGGAAAAGGCACGAGTCCTGGTAAAGCAATTCCAGTCATGGAAGATTATGCAAGTACCTAGAGAGGAAAACGCAAAAGCGGATGCGTTAGCTAATCTTACAGCAGTTACCGATGTAACAAATAAAGACAATTCTATTGTGATACACTTATTTCATTCAGCAATTGACCAGGACAAGAATGAGGTAACATTTAATAATCTAACCTGGGATTGGAGAAACGAAATTGTAAATTTTTTGCAGAATGGTATCGTGCCTGAAGATAAGAAAGAAGCTCAAGAACTTCGCCGAGAAGTTGCACGGTACTGCCTAGTTCGTGACACTCTGTAGCGCAAAATGTTTGGAGGTCCCTAGAAAGGTGCCTTGGACCAAACCAAACTGAATACGTGATGAAAGAAGTACACGAAGGACATTGTGGGAACCACGCAGGTGCAAGATCCTTAATCAAAACCCTAATCAGAGTAGGTTACTATTGGCCTAAGATGGAAGAAGACGCTGAAATTTTTGTAGCTAAATGCGATAAATGTCAGCGATATGCTAACAATATGCATCGGGCCGCAGAATTGCTACACCCGCTTGTATCACCTTGGCCATTTATGAAATGGGGAATGGATATAGTAGGACCTCTACCCCCAGCCAGAGGAAAGGTACAATTTTGAATTGTATTAATAGATTATTTCTCAAAATGGGTGGATGCAGATGCTTTTAAATAGGTGCGAGAAAAAGAAGTGAAAATTTTCATATGGCGAAACATCATATGCCGTTTTGGTGTACCAAAGGAAATTGTATGTGACACTGTCCCACAATTCATAGGCTCTCAAATCACAGAATTCTTCCTAAGCTGGAAAATCAAACGAATCACTTCTTCACCATATCATCCCATGGATAACAGGCAAGCTGAGTCAACAAATAAAATCATTGTTAACAATCTGAAGAAACGATTGGAAAAAGCTAAGAAAAATTGGCCTGAAGAACTACCGGCAATATTATGGGCTTATAGAACTAATGCAAAGACAGCCACGGGAGAAACCCCATTCGTGCTTGTTTACGCTCAGAAGCTCTAATACTAGTGGAAATTGGTGAACCGAGCATGATATTCATAACAGCAACAGAAGAAACAAATAATGACGAGTTGAGAACAAATCTGGATTTACTCGAGCAAAGGAGAGAAAATGCTTTAATACGCATGGCAGCTCAAAAGCAAATCATATATCGATATTACAACAGAAAAGCTCACCTCAGATACTTTAAAATTGGGGACTTTGTCCTTAAGAAAGTTTTTCAATCAACAAAGGAGGCTGGAGAGGAAAATTAAATCCAAATTGGGAAGGACCCTACAAAGTGCGTGGTATTGCTGGAAAAAGAAGCTTATGAGCTGGAAACTATGGATGACAGAATTTTACCAAGAAGTTGGAACGTTGTTCACTTGAAGAAATATTACTTCTAAAGAGAAGGAATACCCACGGTCAGGTATCATTACATTCAATTTTATTTAGTACAGTTAAAATTATACTAACCATTTTAGATGATAGGAAAAAAGCTAACCCATAACCAGATGATGATATTAGACCTGAATAGACACGAGGAAAAAACTGAATTCCCAGTCTAGGGTTACAACTTTCTGATGGACGTTTCAAAGGATTAAGCAGTCATCATCTAAACTATATACCTTCGAGTCCCGTATGTTTTTCCTTTTTAGGAAAAGGACCACAAGAAAGGAATAGTCAAGTGCTCGAGATTTCATTCTTCGAAGGTCAAACACTTGGGGACTATACAGTATGGAAAGAGGCAAAAAAGACTATCAAAAGAGTCAAAGTTCAAGCCTGAAGATCCATTTTTCCCAACAAGTCAAAAGTTATGAGCAGAATCAAAGAGCCAAAGACAAAAACACAAAGCCTGATTCAGAAACCTACAAAGAACACACTCGTGAATACAAACGAATGTTTAGGTTAAAGGCAGAATTTAGTTACGGGAAGAAATTCATACCCCGTGTTTATTCAGAACCTGTTGTAAGAGAAAACAATTACGAAAGAGTCATAGACGATGCTCAAACACATGTGAAATGCTACGGAAGTTCGAATAATATAAAGACTTTATGCAAAACATTATTCGAAAAAAACATGTGAATTCCTATCTCTCTTTTGTATGTTTACACCATTATGAAGTTGAGACGTCTTCTTCATTAAGTATCGCTCATAAAAGGGCCCTCTTTTATAAATCGTGCTTATTTAAAAAATATACGAAACACTGAAGCATTTTTTAATGCAAAATTAAATACCAAAGGGGTAAAACAAAAACCCGAACGTTAAGCATGAAAACACTTAAGAGTAAAACGAAAACTCAAAAAAACAGAAGTCATGCTAAGAAATGTAAATATTAATATTATATAAAAACTAAGTATTAACTTAGTTTAAACCAAAAGTGTTTATACAAAGTTGCCCCTAAGTTGTCATTGGGGACTTAATAAACCAAACTTCACCCTCAAAAGGGACCTGGGGTAACCACCAATTGTTCCAAAAAAGAAAAGAGAAGGGTTGATAAATACTTTCACTAGGCACTAGGACGATTATCTTCATCAGTAGGAGGAGCGGCTTAAGATATCGAGGCTTGGGAAACAGCTTCATCAGGCACGATATCATCACCCATTGGAACTTCAACTTCAGGTGATGAAAAATTTTGACTTTGCCGAGACTTTTCAATCGTCTCCTTAGTCTTGGCAATTTCATCTTCTAAGTCAAAATTTCCTTGGCCCATTTCCGTCAATGTGTCAAGCGGGGCATTCAAATAAGAGCAACTCACATCAACAACTGCTTTATCCTCAAGATCCTCGTAATCTTTCTCCCATTGTTCAATATCGGCTCTCAACTCATCTCTTTCAACCACGATAACAACATAAGAAGCCTGCAAAGGGGCAAGAGATCTTTCCAGAAACTAAATCTTGTTTGAAGATTCACGGAGGTCCTCTTGGGTATGGTTAAGTGATTGCACAAGTTCACCAGCATAAGCCTCCTTCTGGTCCAACAAAGCCTTCAAGTTTCTTATCTCTTCAGTAGCATGGGAAAGCTGCTCCGCAAAGGAAGACTCCAAGATGTTTTTATCCTTGCCTGCTTGACTTGATGAAGCCTTCTCGATGGCCAATTCCATTGCAATTACTCTGATTTGCTTCTCCAAGGTACACTTCTACTCCTCTACTGCCTCCATATCAAGCTGAAGACTCTCGAATTGCTCCTTCCAGTTATCAGCCTCGGTATGATAGTCATTCGCTAATTGCTCCGTATGAACGATCCTTTTCATCAATTTTGTACCAATAATATTGATCTGTACAAAAAGAGAAGTCAGATATTGGTACGGGATATATAAAAAAAGGGGGGGGGAACGGTATAAGAGATACCTTTAAAGACGAGTGTACAATCTCGTTCATCCAAGTTAAGGAGATATGACTTTCCAACTTAGACTTTTTAACTGGGCCTATCAGAGGATTCAACCACACATCTGCCTGGCCTGATTTCTTTAAGAGGCTACCTCCCGCAGGAACCTCTATTATAATTTGCTTCATCTCCCCACTATTGGAAGATCCTACTTCGACAATATAAGGCACGGAAGTAGGGGCAGGTGAAGGATCCATGGATGGAATAGGCGGGGGAGCAGAAATAACAACAGGTACGGCAGACGAAAGTTCCAATGGAGAAGATAGAGGAAAAATAGCAATAAGTGCTTCCTCTAAAACTGTGCCAAAGCCTCGGTGGAATAATTGTTCATTTTATTCATTGGCATAGGAAGAAGGTGCATCTTCAGTAGCGGAAAGCTCTGACTCAGGCATGAAAGGTGGATCAGTAACTGGAACAGATTCATTGTCAGACACGACCTTTCTTCTCTGTGACCTCCGAATCAGCGAGCCTTCCTCCTGCCCTTCCTCATCTTCCAAGGTCCGAGACCCACTTGATTTCCTTTTTGATGAATAGGAGTTCACAATAATTTCTTGGGCCTTGTCCAAAGAAAGTTTTGAAGCGGATACTGCAGCAGGAGAGACCCCACGAGCGGGAAACCCTAACAAATAAAAGGGGTTAGAGAAGCTTGAAAGGAGAAAGAAAGGAAATATAAAAAAAACCTACCATGGGCTTTCACTTTCCAACCAAACCTCGCCGAGAGATACTTCCAAGAACGTTCTTCCATTGGAGTAATCAACAACAATTTTTCTACCCAACCACGGAAGCCGGAGACCTCCTCAATGGTTCCATGGTTGCTGCAAGAAGAAAAAAAAATAGTCACGGTACTGAAGATTTATAAAAAAAATATAAAGAAGAAAGTGAGAAAAAATGTACTCACGTGCAAAGTTCCACTTCTCAGGGAATGGGAGATTCTCTTCACCTACCAAACCTTTAGTAAGGATAGAAACATACCGGACATACCACCCTCTATCTTTATCATCATCAGGTATAATCAAAACTCTTTTACTCCTAGCCGCAAGAGTAAAAACTCCTTGGTGGAACAACATAGGAGAATAGAGATGAATGAGATGATGAAAAGTAAAAGGAACTGAAGCTAAGGTGGAAAAATATCTAAGGCATGCTACTTCCCTGCAGATAAGAGGACCGATCTATTCCAAGCACACATTAAAAAATTGACAAAACCCTATTATGACAGGGTCGATGGGAGGCTTGAATCCTAAAGTAAAGGGCAAAGTATACACAAAAGAATACCCAGTTCTGTAAGAGGTTATTCTCTGGTTCTCATTGGGAACTAAGACTGGAAAGTCAGATTTCCAATAACAATCTCTACGCACGAGTGAAACTAAACCCTCAATGATTTGAGCAGGGTAAAGATCAACACGATCATGAGATGTCATAGAAGAAAGCTATTTTCTTATGGCCTCCCTATCCTTTACAAAAGAAAACTCAGCAGGAACAATTTCATCAACTTTTGGATCACGAAGTGGTTCGTTAGGTTCTCTACTCTTAGAAGAAGATCTAGAAGCTCTAACCTAGAAGAAGACGAAGAAACATTAGCCCTAGAAGATGGTGGGGGAGTAATGTTGCAAGGGGAAGAAGAACCCCTAGAAGGAGTAGAACTCAAGCTTCTTAGTCTACCACCCGTCCTACTTCGGATTGGAGCAGAAGAAAGAGATAATTCATCTACATTGATAACCTTTTTGGGTTATTGATTTGAGGAAGATATATTTACGTGAAAGAGGAATTTACAAGTAATGAAGGAAAGTTATAAGTCTTTTGTGAAAGCAAGGAAAGAAAAAGGGGTATTTATATTCAGAAGCAACTGCCAAAAAAATGGAAAAAGACACTAATGTGAAAGTCATGATTAGAACTGTCACTTCATGACTGATGCAGCCACAAAAAGCCCTAAAAGGTGCTGACGAATTGTAGAATCAATCCGAGAATGCCACATGGCACTAGCATTAAATGGAAGTGACAAGCGACGCATACATTCAGAGACAGATGCAATGGTACGAGTGAAACGGAGGCAAAAAATTCCCGCCATAAATGAGTATCCAATTACCAAATATTTAATTGATAAATAAATGGTAAGTGGGGAGACTATATGTATTGGTAAAAAATAAACTTCGGGCGTGTAATAATTTTGGTGACAAGGCAATCTACGTAGGTCAATGGAAACATGACAGCTGGTCAGAAGTTTAGAAAGACGTACGGGGCAAAGAGGAACGGAATAGCATGCACACGAGACAATTAGAGGCGGGAGTTCCAGTCTAATTGAGGAGTTGAAGAGACACGATCAGAATGAACCAAGGCATAATAAAGGGCAGATTCAAAGGTCTTCAATCAATGAGCTAAACGTTACATAATCTTCACGCAACAGTTACAATTACCAATTGTAACGTTACGTTAATGATATTATTAGTCATTAATGCTCAATTAAGAAGAGTAGACGTTAGATTAAGAAATTCCTTATAAAAGGGAGTAAACCCTCACTTGTATGGACACGTTCGAACCACTACTGAAATATACTTACTTTTATGCTATCTTATTATTTTCTTATTTACAAGTCTAAATCCTATTATTAGCTAATTTCTTTGGTTATCAGAAACCCGAGTACTTCTTAAAATAGTTTTGACTAAGAATCCAATTCTTTAGTTAAACAACGACCAGTGCCAGGGCCAGTTTCTCGAGGTCTTGGTACCTCGTCTCAGCATCGACAAGTGTTTTACTAATCTAATAAATATGAGATTGCATACCTTTATTTTCTCGAACCAGGACCGCACTTACTGCTATTTTGGAGATGGCGAGGTAGAGGAGGAGGTTCTTCCCAGGTTCAGGCTTCGAGAGTAGAGGCAGTGATGACAAATACACCTTTGTAGATCTTGTACGCAATCGGGCGTCCACTCGAGGCCGTTATCCTTTTTGAGTATGCAAAAAAATCTATGACATCTATCGGACGACCACGAAATAAATCTCGACAGGGCGGTGATTCGTCCAGTCAACCTTTGGACTTGCTTCTTAGTAGTCGCTTGTTCAAGTAACCCGTCGATGTCCTTGATTTGATCCGGGCTGACTTCAATCCCTTCTTGTGACACTAAGAAACCCAAAAAGTTTCCCGAGGCTACGCCAAATGCATATTTCTCTGGGTTTAGTTTCATCTCGTATTGTCTTAGTATGTCAAATGCTTCCTTAAAGTGGTCGACATAGTCTTCTGCCCTCACGGATTTGAACAGCATGTCGTCAATATATACCTCCAAGGTCTTACCGAGTTTATTTTTGAAAATTCTTGTGACCAATCTGTGATAGGTGGCCCCTGCGTTTTTCAGCCCAAAGAGTATGACCCTATAACAATATGTTCCTATGTGGGTGATGAACATGGTTTCCTTCTGGTCCTCTTCTTCCATGAGTATCTAATTATAACCCGAGTATGCATCCAGGAAACTCAGCAACTCGTTCCCGACCGTTATGTTGATGAGTTGGTCGATATGTGGCAAGGGGAATGAATCTTTCAGGCATAATTATTTTAGGTCTGTGAAATCTACTCACATTCTCCATTTCTCGTTTATCTTTTTGACCATCACCATGTTAGCTATCCACTTGGGGTACTTCGACTCCCTGATGGAGCCATTTTCCAATAGCTTTTCTACTTCCTCATGAACGACATCATTGATAGTTGGGTTGAATTTTTATCGAACCTACCTTACCGGGGGATAGAATGGGTCGACATTCAATTTGTGTGTGTCGATCTCCTTGGGATGTCCAGCATATCTGCATGGCTGAAAGCAAACAAATCTACGTTAGTTATTAAGAATTGATTAAATTTACCTGGTTCTCGGAGTTTGCAGCCGATGTAGGCCTTTTTGCTAGGATCGTTGAGATCTAATTGAACAGGGTTGAAGTCCTCTATAGTTGAGTCAAAGGCTTCGACCGTTTCGGAGTCCGAAATGATGTTGTTGGTTTCTTCTTGTGGAAACCTCGACCCTGCTGATTGCTATATATGCTTATTTTTCCTTCTCTTTCTTTTATTGAATCGTCGTGCTATCCATGGCGATGTGGTGGCATTCCTGGGACGTGCGCCGTTCCCCTCATATACTGAATATTCCCCAAGGTGTTAGGAACTTGATTACTTGGTATAAGCTGGAGGGGATGACTCTCATAGGATGTATCCATCGGCGTGATATTATGGCGTTGTATGCAGTGGCCTAGTCCATGATATGGAATGTTGTCTCTAGAGTTATGCCAGTGGAAAGGATGGGGAGTGTAATTTCTCCTGATGTTTGTTCAACTGCATTGAAAAAATCGTTCAGAGTGATGCATCGTGGCACTATCTTGTTCTTGAGTCTCATCAGGGCGAGGACTCGAGGATGGATAATGTACGCTCCGCTCCCATCATCTACCATGATATGTTTAACATCATTATATAAAATTCTTAAAGTAATGACTAGAGCATCGTTGTGAGGGAAAGTCAAATCGTCAGCATTTGACTCGTCGAAGATGATACTTTCTTCGAGTCCATTATATCGTTCGTGGGTGATCGATCTTGTGAGCTTGTGATTGGAAGTGAACTTGACGCCGTTGATGGAGGCGTCATCACTGCCACCAATAATCATATTGATGGCGTGATCTGGTGAGGGCGGCTTCAGTGGGCCTTGGCGTTCTCGATCCCTGGAGAAGGTGCTCCTTCCCTTGTCGCTCAGCAGCTCTTTGAGGTGCCCTTGCTGCAACATGTTCACTACGTCTTGCCTTGTTGGCCATTTCTTCGAATGTTTCTATGGAGCGGGCTGGAAGCTATGAATACCATGTTAATGCCTCTCTAGTGAGGGTTTTCACTGAATTTCTTTAGCAAAATGGAGGACACATGTTCCTTGGTGAGGTCATTGCCTTTCACGGCGGTGACATAATGAGTCATGTGGAACTCGGGGTCGGTTGTCATGTCGTATATCCTAAGGTATGAAGGCATTTTGAATGTATACATGTGGGGCCGCTTCCTTGCTATACGGATGTTCTACGAACCTGACGGCGTCCCTTTTCGGCAGTAGCTTAGGGGCGCCCAGTATCTTGTCGACTCGTTCTTGGTGTTATTTCATTTGGCCTCTGAGCATTTTGTTCTCATTCTACATTTCTTCCATTCTTTTCAAACATCGGCGAGCACGACGTCACCTGCACTGTCAGTAAAATTGTGAGTTATACCTGGCATTTGTTGAGCATGCTCACTAAGGTATCAGTCAGCCATGCTTCAAGTATCTTTTTCATTGCAGGTGGCGTCCCTTCTCTTGTGGACGTGGAAATCCCTTTCCCATTTGGTTTCGTTGTGCTGCAATGAGGGGGAGGTGACCTCTCGTGCCTGGGGGAGGGCAAATGGTGTCATATCATCGCCCATTGTTTCGTAGCTCTCGTTTATACTATTCATGAGGTTGTCGGGGACGTCACCTATTGCCCTAGTTCCGTTCCCTTGGTTACCTGCCAGGTAAATTTCTATATGTGCAGAGAAGGAGAAAAACCTTGTGGCTCATTGGGTTGGCAAATCACGTGAGTTGTAGATCTAATAAAAACTAAAAAAAGTGCTAAGAAGTCCCCACAGACGGTGCCAAACTGTTTGACCCAAAATGTAGATCTGGGTTTAAACAATTAGATTTAATAAAATAGAGTAAATCATAGCAAGTATTAATGTCCAAAAGATATATTAACCGAGTTTATAGTAAGATAATACATATATTATCTAAATAGAAATAAATGATGATAACACTGCAATATTCAATGACTCAAAATGAAGGAGATAACATTAAATCACAATAAATAGTAATGAATGGTATTAAAATAAATAAGAGCATGTGAGTCGATCACTCGAAAATGGTGAGATTCGTGGGTATTCTTTATGACAATGATGAATGATTGATGAGTCTTTGAATATTCGAATCGTTCTTGGATCGTGGGAGAAATGTTAGACAAGAATCTCAAGAAAAAAGTATATTTTGTATCTATGCAATAAAGCAAGATTCTACGATAATATCAATGTGTTGTCTTACAAATGAATATTTCATGCCCCCTATCACTATGTCTTTTTCTATTTATAAGGGAACATGTGCCTAAAAACCCTTATAATACAAGTACATAGAATATCCACTGGAATATTCTCTTTAGAATCTTATCCTAAAATTAGCCGTTATTACTCTGTTTAAGACGAGTGCTCGTCCTCGACCTTGATCTATATTGACTCCTCGATCATGCCCTTCATCTCTCATGAGACCACTCCGAACTTGAGAATGCCTATGTTGAAGTCATACTGGTATCAAAGTGTATAAAAATTTATATAAAACTATATAATTTTCAACTATTATTTTAAGAGCGATCTTTTCCTTTGGAATAATCTTTATCAAAAGCCAAAAAAAATATCATACATATTAGCAATGGTGGGTTAGCGATGCTTCCGGCGTGGGAATAAATGAATGTATTATATGGGGTAAATGAAAGTATTATATGGGAATAAATGAATGTATTTTACATGTCAGCAGTGATTGGTCAGCAATGCATCTGGCGTGGGATGAATTTGTGTTATGTATGTGTATGCAGTATGCTGTATGCTATATTATATTGAAACTCTCATTATGTTCTCTAGATAATTCAATTTTCTAATTTGGGGTGGGTCTAAAGTAAGAGCTTTATTGGCCTAGGGTGGAACTGCCCTGAATTTGATATCTCTTAATTGTTTGTGTGGTTCTCGTCGAGAGACGGATTCAAGATTTAAATTTTATGGGTACGAGTACGAGACTTTACCACAACTCATTTGATTTTATTAGGATGGAAATCCATTATTTGTATTTATTTAGTGAATACCAAAGCTAGCTACTCATTTGGATGAACCCATAACTAATAAACAAGCTTATCTCTGTTGTTCCTAATTTTCCGTTTGCTTTCCATTTTGGTTTCTTGATATCACAGAGAATACATGGAAAGTAATTACGTGACCATTTCATTTAAAAGCTTCAGTTGTTAAAGACAGGGGTGAAGCCACACTTTAGTTAGGGTGGTCAATTGACCACTTTTTGTCGGAAAATTACATTGCGTATATAGGTAAAATATAAGGTTTGAGAGATACATAACATATTGAACACTCTTTGTCGGGATTTTCTTTTACTTATTTCAAATTTGAACATCTTTAAGAAAATATCTGGCTTCGCCACTGGTTAAAGAGAACTTTCAATTACTTAACTATGAATTTCACCGTACCACAAGGGTATATCGTACGCAGCCTTACCTTGCATTTCTGCAAAAAACTGTTTTCATGGCTCGAACGCGTGACCTCTTGATCATATGGCAACAACTTTACGAGTTACGCCGCAACACTATATATATATATATATATATATATATATATATAAACCAAAGAGAAAATGGAGTAATAGATAGACACCCCTGGAGATCCATACCAAGAAATACGTGCAATGCAGCAGAAAATGTTTACTAAATAAAGAAGCCATAGAGATGAGGTTAATTCTTTAGACAAGTGTAGTTCCAAAAACAGCACCACCAAAATTACAAAATTTTTAGTACAATGTCAATATTTTTATTGACTGGATCTTGTAATGAACTCTATAAATACTCTTTCAATCAAGAACCAGAAAAAAGTACAACAAAAATCTACTTACTTGCACTGGTTTTGAGCAGCAGATGAAACTAGACTATCGATAAGACGTCGAAGCCTTTGTGCTCCAGGACCTGGTCTAAGCTTTGTTGGATTTCCAACATCCGAACAAGGTGGATTTCCGGCACACCAACCTCCTGGTGTGAAACTACCGTTGCCGCGATGAAGAAATTCTTGATCAATCCTGTCTAAAACAGTATCGTTTTTCTTGAACTTGCGCGCAAATGCAGCGTCACTTGCTATCATTTTTCCAATGTCATTTAGGGAAAGAATGTGTGGATGTTGTTTTGGAGGGATATCCCAAGAAATATAATGCAAGTCATGGTTAATAACAGTTGAAGAAAACTCAGGGGCGTTGCATATAACAGTCTGGAAATAGCCTTCAGGAGAGGATACAAAATTTGAGTAGTACATAAGTAGAGTCCTAGGAAGATTGTCCCAACCCCATATGCAGTACTCCACAAATGCACGCGAAAGGACCGTCCAAGCCGAGCCTGTATCAAAATTTTAACAGGGCCAGTGAGGATTCATGTAGCCGATTCCAACTTGGTGGGGATTGATGCACAGTTGTTATTGTTTATAATCGTAAGAAAGGAAAAGAGGACAACTATGGTCCTGGAAGATAATGCAGATGCGCTATACTCCTATATAATGTTGCGCGGACTCTCCAAAATGTTGTCACACCGTGTCGGCTACTCAGAAATGTACTACTTTGGAGGATGCGGCACACACCTGACGATATTTTTAGAGAGTCCGAGCAACATAGCAGATCCTATACTGCTTCATTTAGTTGACCCCAACTTGCTCGGGATTGAGGCGTAGTCCTTATTATTTATAACAGCAAGAAGGAAAAGAGGACAACTATGGTCCTGGCGATAGTGCAGAAGCGCTATACTCCAAAATTTTACCCTATCCGTGTCGGATCCTCCAAAAGTACACATCATAAGAACTATTTTTGAAAGATCCGACACACACCAATAATATTTTCGGAGAATCTGAGCAACATAGCAGTTCCTAGATGTACCACGTCATAAGGTCTGAACATGACAAAGTCATTTCCTTTTCTCCATAAGATTGGTACATTTGTTTAATATATGATGTTTTAACAAACAAAATAGTAGAGTGCCGGTGCACAAAGCATCTCGTATTCACGCAAGGTACGGGGAAGGACAGACTACCCTGATGCAAGTATCAGTGGCTGATTCCACGATCATGACCAATTTTCAATTCTAAGGGAAAAAAGCCATAAAAACTTTGCATTCAGCAATTTTGGCAGGAAACTTCAGTATTGAAACACATTTTGACAGACTGAGCTGCATTTGTGGAGCATAAACATCAGCAAACACCTTCAAGAAAACCAAAATATGCAGATTTAGTTATGAAATCTAACCGGTAAAGAGTTTAAACGCTGTTGGAAGTGTTCGCCTCGGCGAGACCCAAAATATATCAGATATACTATTCTGATAAAGCCCGGGGTCTATAATAAGCGGCATTGCCCTTTGTGACCTGCAGAAGGACAAATAGAATGACATAAAAATCACAGAATGAACTGCAAAAACAGCCAAAGCACAAAATGAGAAACTCAGGAAAAAGGAGAACATACTCTTTCCATCTCAGCCGGCTTGTATGCTCAATGAAATTAAAGTCGCGTTTTACTTCAGAAAATGTGTAGAGAAGATCTGTAAAGCAAATGAATAAATCAGATAACATCTTCAAGTAAAGAAGCAGAGAATGGACCAAAAACGTTTGCTAAACAACAAGAGAACTAACCATCTTGAGTTAGTAGAGGATAATCAGACGCGCTAAGGTTAATAAACCAATCCCAGTGTTTATACTTCTTCAGGAGAATAGACGCGGCATGAAGAGTATTAGAGACCATAGTTGGACCGCGATAAGTCACCATATTTGCTTTTTTAATCATGTGTACATTCCCAACCTTGGCAAAAACAGGTTCATTTGCAACTCTAGAAGCAAGCTCTAATCTATCTTCTACTGATGATTTTAGGTCCAAGTGAATAACATAATAATTCCGCGGATGATACAATGATTTCAATGTTCGCCAAAGTTGATCTAAATCACCCTTTGATCCGGATATCAAATAAGCAAACCGCGGTGCAGGAGGAGGAGGCGGAGGCGCAGGAGGAGGACTTGGAGTTTGCTTAAGTTTAGCTTCAGCTAAATACAAGCTAGTTTGATTTGTTATAACATGAGATGGGAAAATTGAGAAAACTGAATTGAATGTATGCAATGAATAAATGAGGCCCATGTCGAAAGAGGTAGCAAGAAGGAAAATCGACACAAGTGAGCTTATAACTAGAGGAAATATCCATCTTTTCTCCACATTCAAGGACCTCATTGCTAAAAGTTATCATATACGCTGACGAACGCCTCTTTTCTCTTCTCCGAAATCTAACATAAAATCTACCTAAAAAAACTTCAACAGATTTACAGTCTGTGCTACTTTTGACCACTCGGCCCTTCAGTATATCCCTGAAGGAATAATTGACAATAGGTGGAATATCCGCCTCCGTGATCTCAACGTTGGAAGTGGAATATCCGCCTCCAATCAAACTCAACTCTCATCGACTAGGCAATCGAAAACCAAAAGGCCCCTCGAGCCTGTAGTTATTGGTTATCAAGAATCGCCTTCCTCAACTTGATCCCCTAACTTATACTCTTTGAATATTCTGTTGAATCAAAAGCCACCAAATCAAAGGTCAGCATCAGCATTGTTTAAACTAAAATGGTGAAGAAAATTCTGAAATAGTCATTAGACTATCTTGAGCTAAAAGTTGGTGGAAAGACAAAACAAGACTCCTATTATTGTAAACATGCTAATGTTCAATACAAATGAATCTTTTTTGATAAGGGAAACAAACAGAAGTAAACATCCAAATGAATCTTTTTAGCAGAATAAGGCCAAGAATGTTACATCAGGACTGCATTTTGGGATCAAAGAGACCAAATCAACAACCACAACAACAACAACAACCCAGTAAAATCCCACAAGTTGGGTCTGAGTAGGGTAGCTAGTGTGTATGCAGACCTTACCCCTATCCCGAGGGAGTAGAGAGCCTGTTTCCGATTGACCCTTGGCTCAAGAAGACGAAAAGAGACAATATATTAGTACCATCAACAGAAACCATAGAAATAATAACAGGATCATACGAATTAGAAAATAGATGAAAAACAATAACAATAACTAGAAAGAGACCAAATCATAGGCCAATAACATTGTCCTAAGCTGATATCTTATCTGCTCCTTTATTGCATTTACAAAATTAAAATGTGCAATTTCTTAAACATCCCAAAAGGAGCAAATAAAAAAAAAATCTGATATAATAATGCCAGAAAAAAATATTCTGTGCAGCAAGACAAAAAACTATTTTATATATTAAAAAAATTTAACTCTCCTGATTGTCTCAAAAATGATAATTTGATCAAATATACATAAATGCAATGGCTTCATCTTTTCTTATATACACACATTTTTTAAATTTTTTATTTAAAATTTTCTACATGCATATATATAACTCGAGTCAGTAGTGGAGCCACATGCAATGAATCGTCGAAGAGTTATGCAGCATAAATAGGTAAAAAAAAGATTGTAAATGTTTTGAATCCCTCGAAATAGAAGCGTATAGGTTCAAATCTCAGGTGTGACATTTACGTATATTCTTGAACCCCTATGTTGGAATTATTCTTGTCTCCGCTACTGACTCGACCCTGATTGTACCCTTTATTGTTTATATGCTGGATCCATCTTTGCCGTTACAAAAAAACACGTAAACGTATAATACAAGAGAAAGAATTCAATTTACATGAACATTTGAGAAGCTTGAAAAAGATGATCCTTTGTTTTGTACACGTCCAAGAATGAAAATGAAGAAGAAGAATAAGGACAATGGACGTAAAAGAGAAGAGCTTCTTCTTCCCTTTGGCTTTGTTGAGCTATTCTGTTAACTTACTTCCGGGAAATCATCCCGCATTGGCACATTCTCAATAATAATTTTTTTTCCTGTCAATTCTCAATAATATTATTTACTCCTTCTAAAGTTTGGCTAATCTTTTTTTTTTTTCCAATGGTTTTTATTTGGGGTAAAATGAGTTGTGGATAACTTTGGGATGACATTTGTGTTTAACCGAAAAATAGGACTCTTAGGCAAAGCCTAATTTTAGAAAAAATCGGGTTACTGATAACCAAATAATTCCTTACTTCCTCAACAATTCGTTTGAAAGGAAATACAAATGGTAATATGAATTAGCTGAAAAGAGAGAATAATATATTTCACAAAATAAGCAAGAGAAAGTAAGTATATTTTGATAGTACTTGGAACTTGTCCTTACAAGTGAGATTCTGCACCCTTATATAGGAATACCTAAATATAACATTTCTTCCTATTTATGGAGAATTCATTATGGGCATTAATGGTATTAATTTCCCATTATGATTGGTAATCATAACTGACTATAAGAATTTTGTAATGATTCTAATTCCCTTTCCTCATTGCGGGTTTATGAATCTTCCTTCCTTCCAGTCTTGATTCGTTCCGCTTGTGCGTCTTCAACATCTTCTTAGGCTCAAACATTGGTTCTTTATTGTCTCGTGGGTGTTTACTCTGCGTCTTCCGTGCTTCATATATTTCATTAATAAAATATGTCAGTTGTCACTCCACTATTGTTCCATGTATCATGATTTGTCACCTAAATAAGGTTCCACATGCAACATCTATTTACCACCAATACAGATAGTCCCCCCACTTTTTGAATATTCTTCAATTGAATATTCGGGAAGTGGTAAGTATTTATGGCGGGAATTCTTTGTCGCCGCTTTTCAAGTATCGTTGGGTTTTCTCCAAAATCAATGCGACGTATGTCACGTCTATTTAATGCATATGCCACATGGCTCTTTGCGATTGGTTCTGCGACTTCTCAGCGCTTTTTAGGATTTTTTTTGCAGTTGCGTCAATCACGAAGTGATGATCTCATTATGACACTTCATCATGACTTACTTTCAATGATGGTAACTTATTCTTATAAATACTTCATACTTCTTTGGATTCACAAAATCTAACTTCTATAATATTCTCTTTTTTCTCCTTTCTTCTTACTTCTGCATCTACTCGTTAATTCTTTACACAATCATGTATTCTCCTAAACCTGATTTGTGCAAGGTTGTTATTGTCGATGAACTTGCTCATTCTACTGCTCCTGTTAGAAGTAGAAGAGGTGGTAGACTTTGTAGTTTAGGCTCATTGTCTAACTGTGGTTCTTCTTCTCATGTCAATGTTTCCATACCTTCCTCTTCTAAACCTAAGGCTTCTTTGACCCCTAGATCCTCTTCTAGGAATACAGAATCGAGTGAACCAGTACGTGAACCAACAGTCGCTGAAATTATTCCTCGGGAATTTCTTTTTCAACTGATTGAGAAACCATGAGAAATCAAGTTTCTTTCATAGATTCCCTTAATTGTGCTAATCTTTATCCCACCTTAATCACCACTGGTCTAATTTCCCTTGTTCGAAGAGAATGCAACTGGAAACCTGATTTCCCAGTTTTAGTTCCTGGTTCCAACCAAAGAATAACTTCATACTAGGCTGGTTATTCCTTCGTTTACACATATCCCTTTACTTTAGGGTTTAAACCACCTATCGATTCAGTGATCATTGAATTCTGCCGCTACTTCAACGTGTGCCTAGACAGATTGGTCCCATTGTTTGGAGGGTTGTTGCATGCCTCCATTATTTATCAAACTTGGCTTCTATTCCTTTTAATTTTCGTCATTTGCTTCATCTTTTCTCTCCTAAATTATTTCGTGAAGGAGTTTTTTCCCTTGTGGCCAGAAGTAAGAGGGTATTGGTTAGCCCTGAAGATGATAGAGACTGTGGTTGGTATGCCCGTTTCGTTGCTTCTCCCACTAGTGCTCTAGTGGGTGAAGAAAATATGTCTTTTCCAGAAAAATAGAATTTTGCACGTAAGTATTTTTCCCTTGTCTTTTCCTTTCTTAAAAAGAAACTCATGTGTTCCCGTGCCTACTTTTTCAGCAACCATGAAAGTTTTTGAGGAGATTCCTAACTTTCGTGCTTGGGTAGAGAAGTTATTAACTATTGCCCCCATTGAGAAAATATCTTGGAAGTATCTTTCATAGAGATTCGGCTGGAAAGTAAAGACACGATATCTTTTGCCGCTTAGTGTCTTTTCTTTTCTTTCTTTTATTAACTCAAGAGTTTCTTATCACGTCTTTTTCCTTTGCTAGGATTTCCTATTCATGGTATTAGTCCCGCATCTCTCTCATCCACAAGACTTTCGGGGACTCTTGATCAAGCAAGAATTTTGAGCTCTTCTTCAAAAAGAAAAGTTGATGGAGCCCGTGGCTCTAAGGGTGAAGAAGAACCAAAGGAGGGTTCTTTAGTACGTGACCTCGAGTCAGAAGACACGTAATTTCTGATGATGAAGCTACTCCTCCATCAAGTTCAGTCCCCTCTAGACTTTTGGATGAGCCAAAGAGTGCCCCATTAATGATTTCTGATGAAGAAGTTAATGTTCCCCCAAAGAATCTGTTGAACATCTGTTTGCTCGTGGCTTCAAAAGTGATGAAGCTTTTGGCCCTGTTTCTGAGGAGTTTCCCCTCACCTCCCTTCCAATGTCAGTCCCCGTTTATCTCTAAGTTCCCTTACCTGAAGTTGCTTCTGATGCTACCCCCGTGACTGCTTCCACCTCATCTTCCATCCTTATTGCTACTACTTCTCATGTAGAAGTTGATCCTTCTAGTAGAAAGAAGGTGATGAAGAAAATTGTTGTAGAGGTTCCTGAAGGTGGGAACTTATTGAAGAAGTCGGGTCAAGCCGATGTATGGTTGAAGCCTTTGCTTGGTCCTGTGGAGGAAGGCAAAGTTGGAGAGTCATAATTCTTTGACTTGGATGAATGATATTGTTCATTTTTCTCTGAAGGTTTGAGTTTGACTATACTCCTTCTTTCTATTTTTTCGTTTATCCATAACTCCTTTTCTTTATTTGTAGATCAATTTGATAGGTACAAAACTCATGAAAAGGATCGTCTATGCGGACCAACAAATTATTGATTATCCAATCTAGGCTGACAATTGGAAAGGGCAATTTGAGGGGCTTCAATTGGAGAAGAAGTGTTGGCAGAGGAGAAGAGTGCCTTAGAGCAACAAATGAAGATGGTAGCCAATGGATTAGAGATTGAGAAGGCTTCTTCAAGTCAAGTCGGTAAGGATAAGGATATACTTGAGTCATCATTTGCTAAACAACTTTCGAAGGCAACTGAAGAAATAAGGGTTTGAAGGAATTCCTTAACCAGAAAGAGACTTATGCAGGAGAATTGGTTCAAACACTTACTCAAGCTCAAGAAGATCTTCGTGTCTCTACTGATAAGGTTAAGTTCTTGGAAAGTTCCTTTACCCTTTTGAAGACAGCCTATGATGCCTCTCAAGTAGGGAAAGAAGAATTGAGAGCCGAAATTGATCAGCGGGAGAAAAACTATGAGACTTTCGAGGATAAGTTGACACTTCATGTGAGTTGGGATTTTTTAAATACTCGACTCGAGACTCTAATGGAGGCCAGCCAGGAGGGTTTTGACCTTAATTCCGATATTGTTAAAGCTAAAGAGGTAATTAATAAAACTCAGCACAGTCAAAGCTTTTCCTCATCTGAAGGTGAGGTTCCCGAAGGTGATGGGAATGGACTTGTTCCTGGTGAAGCTAATGTTCAAGACCCTTCTCCTCAATTTGATCCTTCTTCTCCCGTTGTTGATGTTCCAGTGGATGATGCCTCCTTAGATGCTGATCCATAGTGTTTTCCGTTCTTACTTGGTTGTTTCGTTTAGAACATTTTGGTGGGAAGTTTTTTTCTTTTTTGGAATGGTTGTTTTTTTTAATTACCCCTATCTTGTTCTAGGGTTTAATGACAAACAAGTACCTCTATTTTTTCTAGAGTTTAATATATAAGTTTCGGTTTCCTTTATCACTTAGTTTGATATCTGAGCTTTTGTTTCAATCTTTGATATTTGAACTTGCATTTAAAAAATTCTTTAAAATTCCGTGATTTTGATAAACACGAATTTTTATAAAAAAGGACCCTTTTATAAGCGACACTGATGAATATGGCGTCTCATCTTCATATTCGTGCAAATATATGAAAGAAGTAGTTAACATGAAAAAGAAATAATTTGAGGAAGTTTTATGCTTTGAACTTTCAAATTGCGTACATCATTTGTCATTTATGCATATAACATTTTGTACAACATTTATGCATATAACACTTTCATAACTGCTTTCTTTGTAACAAGTTTTGAAATTCAAAATTCGGGGTCAATTATCCCGTGACTAATTTTTGACCTTAACCTAAAAACTCATAGGAACTTGGAGTGTATCTTGTGTCATTCATGTGTCCTTCTTGCGAGTTTACACCTTCTCAAGGTTGCTTCAAGGTTTTTATTCAGGCTCGATTTTTGGCTCTTAGGTTGATTCAGGCTTGAGTTTTTACTCTTAGTCTTCTTTGCCTATATATATAGTCCCCCCAATGTTAGAGCTTTGAATTATGAAATCTCGAGCACTGGATTGTTCCTTCCTTTTGGTCCATTCCCTGAAAAGGAAAATACACATGGGTTTCGGAGGTATACGTTTAGATGATGACTGCTTAACCTTTTTTTTATTTCCATCAGAAAGGTTGTAACCTAGACATGGAATAATTCATTATTTCGCGCATCTTTCGGGTATAATATCATCATTTGGTCTAATATCATCATTTGGTATGGGTTATCTCTTTGCCTATCATCTAAAACTATTAGTATAATTCAAAAGAATAAAATAAAATTATATTTGAGCAATACCTGACCATGGGTTCTTCTTTTTCCTAGAATTAATACTTCTTCAAATGAACAACAATCCAATTTGATGGTAGCATTTTTCCTTCCATGGTTTCCAACTCATATGCTCCCTTTCCAGCATTGCCTCGAATCCTGTAAGGGCCTTCCCAATTTGGACTCAACTTCCCTGCACTAGTTTCTTTTGTTGATTGAAAATCCTTTTTGAGATCATAGATTAGCTTTCCTGTTGTAGTATCGCTCAATTATTTGTTTCTGAGCCGCCATTCTTATTAGGGTCGCATCTCTCCTTTCTTCTAGTAAATCCAAATTCATTCGCATCTCTTCCTCATTTGATTCTTAGTTGCTTGTGTATATCTTGTACTTGGTTCATCTATCTCAACTGGAATTAAGGCTTCAGCATCATAAACAAGTGAAAATGGAGTCTCTACCGTGCCTGTCTTTGATGTCGTTCGATAAGCCCATAAAACTCCTGGTAACACCTCGAGCCACTTGCCTTTTGACTCCTCTAATCTCTTCTTCAAATTATTAATAATAACTTTGTTTGTTGATACAACTTGCCCATTGACCACAGGGTGGTAAGGTGAGGAAGTTATCCGTTTAATCTGCCAACTCTAAAAAAAAATTATGATTTTCGTGCCTATGAATTGTGGGCCATTATTACATACGATTTTTTTTGGAACTCCGAACCGACATATGATGTTTCGCCAAATAAAGTCCATGACATCTTTCTCTCGCACCTTTTTGAACGCTCCAGCCTCTACCCATTTGGAAAAATAATCTGTTAATACTAATAAAAATCGTACCTTTCCTTTAGCTTGTGGCAATGGACCCATGATATCCATCCCCAACTTCATAAAAGGCCATGGTAAAATAACCGAATGTAACAGCTCCGCTGGGCGATGCATATTATTGCCATATCATTGGCATTTGTCACATTTGGTCACAAAACGTTTTGCATCTTCTTCCATTTTTGACCAATAGTATCCTGTTCTTGTTAGAGTCTTTACCAAGGATTTTCCTCCAGCGCGATATCCGTAATGTCCCTCATGTACTTCTCTCATCACATATTCAGTTTGAGAAGGTCCGAGACATCTTGCTAAAGGTCCTCCAAACATCTTTCGGTATAGATTTCCACGACTCAAACAGTAACGGGCAGCTTTTCCACGAAGTAACTGAGACTTTTTCTTGTCTTCAGGTAGGATTCCATATTGCAAAAAGTTAACAAATTCGCTTCTCCAATCCCAAGTCAAATTATTAAAATTTACCTCGTTTTTATCTTGATCGAGCACTGAATGAAATAAATGTATTACAATAGCATTTTCTGCATTTGTTATTTCTGCAACAGACGCGAGATTAGCTAGTGCATCTGCTTTTGCATTTTCCTCTCTGGGTATTTGCACGATTTTTCATGACTAAACTGTCTGATCAATTCTCGGGTCTTTTCCAAATATTGTTGCATTCGTGCCTCTCTAGCTATTAATTCCCATGTATCTGGTTAACTACTAGTTGCGAATCACTTTTGATTACGATTTGCTCTATACCGAGTTCTCGTGCCAGTTCGAAACCTGCAATCACAGCCTCATACTCTGCTTCATTCTTAGTAATGGGATAACATTTTATTGCTTGTCTTATGATTTCCCCAGAAGGTGGGATTAGAACAACACCTAAACATGCTCCTTTAACATTCGAGGAGCCATCGGTATGTAGGATCCAAGTCCTCGGATTAGATCCGGTAAATACCCGTAGTTCCTTTTCTGCTTCAGGAACTATATTTATTCTGAAATCTGCCACAAAATATGCTAAAACTTGTGATTTTATTGCATTTCTAGATTGGTATATGATATCACATTCACTAAGTTCTATAGCCCATTTAGCTAACCTACCTGACAACTCTTGTTTCTGCAATATATTTCTTAGAGGAAAAGCAATTATTATAGAGATAGGATGACATTGAAAATAAGGTCTCAATTTTCTAGATGCCATGATTAACACTAAATCAAGTTTCTCTAAATGAGGATCGTATTTCAACATTCAACAAAGTTTTGCTAATATAATAAATTGGAGATTGTTTACCTCTATCTTCTCACACCAATACTGCACTTACCGCCATTTCTGACACGACGATATAAATGAGAAGCCTTTCCCCATCCTTTGGTTAAGCCAGTAGGGGTGGTTTTGACAAATATGCTTTTAGATTTTTGAGAGCTTGTTGGCATTCGTCTGTCCACTCAAATCGATTTTGCTTTTTCAAAACTGAAAAGTTTATAACTTTTCTCCGAAGATTTGGAAATGAATCTTGCCAA
This sequence comes from Nicotiana paniculata, assembly GCA_005239505.1. NCBI lineage: Eukaryota > Viridiplantae > Streptophyta > Magnoliopsida > Solanales > Solanaceae > Nicotiana > Nicotiana paniculata. The sequence continues at coordinate 17,470 of MDKI01179021.1, read as the reverse complement.
AGCTTTTATCCTTCTTGTTAACCTCTACACCTCTTTTTTGCTCGTGAGTACGTCAGGTATCTCCTCAATGGCTTTGATGTGTGCAGGATTTACTTCAATACCTCTTTAAGAAACAAGAAAACCTAAAAATGTACTTGAAGCCACGCCAAAAGCACATTTTTCTGGATTTAGCTTTATGTTATATTTGCGAAGAATTTCAAAAGTGCTCGAAAGGTGTTGAAAATGATCTCCCGCTTGTGTTGACTTGACTAGCATGTCATCGATGTAGACTTCCATAGTCTTTTCCAGGTGTTCTTGAAACATCTTGGTCACCAATCTTTGATACGTGGCCGCAGCGTTCAAACCAAAGGGCATAACTTTGTAACAATAAGTCTCCATGTCTGTAATACAAGAAGTTTTTTCTTCATCTAGGGGATCCATCTTTATTTGATTTGCGGTAGAATCAATCAATTGATCTATATCTGGTAAAGGGAATGAATCTTTTGGACAAGCTTTATTTAGATCAATATAATCTACGCAAACCTGCCATTTTTCATTCTTTTTTGGAACTACCACAATATTAGTTAACCAGATTAGGCTCAGTATTAGCTTTTAAATGCGACCAAGAAAATCAAACTGTATTAGCTTATAAAAATTTGACTAACTTACCTTTCATTTCTGGGCTCAGTTTCGCTCCAATGTAAACTTTTCGGTATGGCCGTTGTTCAAATAGTGTGATAGATTCGAGTTCTTCAATCGTTGTTTTGATATTTTCATTATCTACTGGTTCTTGAATGACATCGGGTCTCGAATCTACATTTGTCTGCCCCGAACCACTTTCAGCTGAGATTTGATTTATCATATCCTCAACTGGATTCTCATTCATATCATCATTCGCCGTGAGTGAATCCGTTACCGAATTGATATTTTTAGAAGCCCGTTGATCTCCGCGGATTTGTTGAATCCTCCATTGTGAAGGAAACTTAATGACTTGATGTAATGTAGCTGGTACAACATCGATATCATGAATCCATGGCCTCCCAAGAATCACATTATAAGCCATGTCAGTGTCTATCACTTGGAATTTCGTATCCTTGATAACTCCTTCTGCAAATGTAGTAAGCAATATTTCCCCTTTTGTGATAACGGTTGAATTATCGAATCCAGATAAGGAACGTGCTTTTGGTACCATCATGTCGCCAGCTTGCATTTCTTTCACCACTCTTAGAAGAATAATATTCACGGAGCTACCTGGATAAATCAAAACTCGTTTTACATTAGTATCATGTACAAGTAAAGATATTACCAGCGTACCATTGTGAGGAATTATCAAGCCATCCGCATCTGCATCATCAAACATTATAATGTCTTCATCCAAAACTTGGTGAACTCGCTTTCCATGAGTAACCATGATTTTCGATGTCTTTTTTGCAGCAGTATATGTCAGACCATTAATGTCTTCTCCCCCGCTTATCACATTGACTGTTCTTTTTGGATACAGACGTTTTGGAGGCTTTTGTCTATTCTTCATATAGGATTGCTTACCTTTCTCACTGAACAAGTCAGTTAAATAACCCTAATTTAACAAATGCTCTACTTCACCTTGTAATCATCTACAATCTACTATTTTATGGCCATGATCATTATGAAACGCACACCAGAAATCTGGATTTCTTCTACTCGGGTTTGATTTCATTTCTTTAAGCCACCGCACCTATCTCCCATACTTCTCAGAACAGCTACCAACTCGGAAGTGCTAATAGTGAAACTCTAATCACCAATCCTTGCGTCCGTGTTAGCATCACTGTCTCACGCATCTCGTCTTTTTATGAACTTGGATGATGAACCCGCATATATGTGCCTTGATCTAGCGTCAGAACGTACATTTTCTTGTTTAGACCATGAATCCCGTCCCACAGGTCCCATGTAAGGTTCGTGCATATTTTTGCCGGACCTTTTTTCAGATTCTGACCGTCTCAAACTTGTTCTTTCATCACCCCTTGACTGTGTAACCGTGTCTTCTTCCCGCAGCTTCGTGTTGTACTTGATGTACACATCATTCCATGTTGTAGCAGGAAATTCTCATAAGCTTTCTTTAAGTCTTCTCGTGGCTTCTGAGCTCTTTTCATTTAACTTGCTCGCGAACGCTATGGCTGCCCAGTTATCAGGTACTCGTGGTAGCATCATCCTTTCACGTTGAAATCTATCCACAAATTCCCTGAGTAACTCAGTATCCCCTTGTTTTATCTTAAAGATGTCTTCCATCCTTTTCTCAACCTTCTGAGCCCCCGAATGTGCGTTTATGAATGAATATGCAAGCTCAGCAAAAGAATCAGTAGAGTTTTCAGGTTAAAGAGAATACCATGTTAATGCCCGTTTCGTGAGTGTTTCTCTGAATTTTTTGACCAAACCTGATTCAATTTCCTGCTTGGCTAAATCATTGCCCTTTACGCCCGTTGTAAACACAGTTACATGATCTCGTGGGTCAGTTGTTCCATCATATTTTGGGATATCAGGAATTTTGAACATCTTAAGAATTGGCAGAGGGATGGCGCTGGGCTTCTAAGGTTGCTGTGAATATTAATCAATATCCACTCCTTTAATCACAGGTGGTACGCCAGGTATTTTTTCTATGCGATCATTTTGCTCTTTCATCTGTTTCTGCAAAGTTAGTACCGAATTTTGTAAATCAGAGTTATTTGGTGTACCTGACCTTCCATCACGGGATTTATTTGGAGTTCCCTCGCTTCCTGAATTGGAAATCCTCGAGCGTGGATTTTCTATGGTTAAGGTATTGTTTGGAGGAGGAGTTGGCGGTGCAGTTGGCAATCCCCTAACAAAAGCTTGGAGAGCACTGTTCCCATGTTCTATCAATTATTTTAAAGAATCTTGTTCAATAGTCTGCTCGTCCCCATGTTGTTCATTCGTGTGTGATGTTGATCTTTCAGGATTTCCCTCTCGAGACTGTCGAGGAGATTCTTGTGGCGAAGGGAATGGTGGAGTTCTTCCCTCCGGTTGGTTAATATCGTTAATAGTTGACATAATTTGGTTGTGAGAAAGAAGGATTTGGAAAGTAAAATGTTTATCAAATTCCCGGTAACGGAACCAATTTGTTTAACCAAAAAACAGGATGCTTAGTCAAAGCCTAATTTTAGAAGAAATCGGGTTACTGGTAACCAAATAATTCCTTACTTTCTCAATAATTCGCTTGAAAGGAAATAAAAAAAAGTAATATGAATTAGCTGAAAAGAGAGAATAATAGATTTCACAAAATAAGCAAGAGAAAGTAAGTATATTTCGACAGTACTTGGAACTTGTCCTTACAAGTGAGATTCTACACCCTTATATAGGAATATCCAAATATAATGTTTCTTCCTATTTATATAGGCATTAATGGTATTAATTACCTGTTATGATTGATAATCATAACTGACTATAAGAATTTTGTAACGATTCTCATTCCCTTTCCTCATTAATTGCAGGTTCATGAATCTTCCTTCTTTCCAGTCTTGATTCGTTGCGCTCGTGCGTCTTCAACAACTACTTAGGCTCGAACATTGGTTCTTTATTGTATCGTGGGTGTTTACATTGTGTCTTCCGTGCTTCATATATTTCATTAATGAAATATGCCATTTGTCACTCCACTATTGTTCCATGTATCATGTTTTGTCAGCTAATAAGGTTCCACGTGTACATCTATTTACCACCAATATAATTTGGTGGGATTAAAATTATAAAAGTGAGGGTTGATACACGCGTCATCTCCAAGAGAGGAAGCTTTAAGTATTTTGGGTTAATAATATAAGAAAATGGGGAGATCGTTCTATGTGATAAGAATGCGCCATCAAGACTTAAAGGTAAGTTACATGGAGTGGTTGTTAGACCAACTATGTTGTACGAGGTAGAGTGGTGGCCAATCAAAAAAACACATGTTCGGAAGATGAAAGTAGTGAAAATGAGGATACTTAGGTGGATGTGTGGGCATACTAGGAGAGATAAGATTAGGAGCGAAGATATATGGGACAAGGTGGGAGTGACCTCCACGATGCACAAGATGCGAATAGCGAAGTTGAGATGGTTCAGACTAAGGGTGTTAAACTGTAATGACCCGATCGGTCGTTACGTAGAACCTGCATTATAATTACTGTTATTTCCTTGTCATAGCTTGGTTAAACTGTTCTTGATCTGTTAGAGTTGGTAGGCTCGGAATCGGAATAATTATAATGAGAATTTAGTCACTTAGTCTTTAAAAATAGCTTAAGAGTTGGAAAAGTCAACTGAGAGTTGACTTATTGGTAAACGACCTCGGAATGTGGATTTTATGGCTCGGATAGATTCATTAGGTGATTTAGGACTTAGGAGTGTGTTCAAAATATTTTTGTGAGGACCGGTGTAGAATTAGGCTTGAATTGGCAAAAGTTAGTTTTTGGTAATTTCCAGTCGGCAGTGGAAATTAGGCTAGCGGGTTTGGTCCAACAGATGGAACAGGTTCGTAATGTCATTTTGTATATGTCTGCAAAATTTTAAGTCAATCGGAGTTGTTTTGGATAGTTTCGGCATCGTTGGTGGATTTTAGAAATTTCAAAGTTCTTAGGCTTGAATTTGATGTGATTTTGGTGTTTTGATGTTATTTTTAGTGTTTTGGGAGTGCAACTAAGTTTGAATGACCATATATGATATTTTGGTATATTTGGTTGGGGTCCCGAGGGGCTCGGGATTGATTTCGGATGGTTACGGGAAGTTCGGAGTTGGAAATTTGCAGCAAATAGCTGCCGGTGTGAATTCACTGTTGCTTCCGCACCTGCGGATGTTTGATCGCAGGTGTGGGCCCGCAGGAGCGCAGGAGGCTCCGTAGGTGTGAGATTGAGCCAGCCGAGGAGAGCATCGCAAATGCGGACACTTGACCGCACCTGCAAGGTCGTAGGTGCGGAAGTGGAGCTGCAGGTGCGGAGTTTGATCGGTTTAATGAAAAGTCGCAGGTGTGATTGATTTGACCGTAGTTGCGAGTCTGCAGGTGCGCTAATAAGGCCGCAGGTGCGGAAGTACCTGGGCAGAAAGTATAAAAAGGAGACTTCGCGAATTTTAACCCTTTTTCCACCATTGTTGTGCGGTTCTAAGGTTTTTAAGGGATTTTGAAGAGGGAAACGTTAGTGCATCATTGAAGTAAGCTTTTTGGACTCATTAACTCGATTGTAGGTGATTAAAGACCTTAATATCAGTGTTAAATTCATGAAAATCAATAGAAAAAGGTGGAGTTAGGGCTTTAGATTATGATACCTTTAGGGATCGATTTGAGAGGTCAAACAAACTCCGATTTTAGTGTTCTTTATATGTATGGACTCGTGAGAGGACTAAGAACATTTTGGTATAAAAATTGTCAACTTTACAGATGCGGGCCCAGGGGTCAGGTTTTGGCTAAATTCGGGTTTTATGCTAAAATTGGTACTTTTCAATTGGAATTCAGTCCTTAAGAATAATTTGATGAAAAAAATCTGAACTTGGTAGATTTGGAGTGCTCAGAGGTTGATTCTAGAGACAAGCGGGTTGCAGAGTAGCTTTTCGGGCTAGTTTGAGGTAAGTAATGTCTTTAAATCCTGTCCTCAGGGTATGAAACCCCGGACTTTGCATCCTTTCACGGATTTTGGAATGCAAAGATTGGAAATTTGGAAATATATTCCTTTTTAGGAAACTATTGAGTTGCGAACCCGATTTTAAAGCCTATGCTTAATAGTATTGATATATTTTGATATAATTTGGGTTGCAAGCCATGTTTGAGGCCTAGTGCCGATCTGTTTACCCCTGGGGGCTGTTTTTACTATTTTTCTCACTTGATATGTTATGATTTCCACTCAGTCTTTTCTTGATAATTGTTTTGACACTCAGAGTATTTTGATATTATTTCTTGAAAATGAAACACTGTTTTGGGTCGAGAACCCGGTACAATGATGGCTCGAGTGGCATGTTCAGAATGTCTGATTGAGTGAGGCCGCAGGCCAATATTGTGAGTATGTTATGATACGAGAGAGACCGAGAGCCAATATTTTGTGTGATTTATGCCATGATATGGCTTGTTATAGCGCTTGGGCTGTAGGAGCCCCTCCGGAGTCTGTACACACCCCCAGTGAGCGCAGGTACCTACTGAGTGCGAGTGAAGCCCGCGAGGCTGATACTGAGTGACTGTGAGGTTACCCCCTGGGCTGATACTGAGTGACTGTGAGGTTGCCCGCTGGGCTGATACTGATTCATGGTGAGGTGCTGAGGGAAATTGTTACAAGAAATGATTATGGCCCGAGGGGTAGATTTATGATGATTTTACTAAGTTTTTGACTGTGATTCACTTCGTTTTTTCAAACTGATTTTACTGAGAGTTTTACTGAGATATATTGAAATTATACTTGTTTCCAAGGATTTCTGAAAATTGATTTTCGAACTTATGTATTTGATGAATACTTTATGGTGACTTGGTGTTTTACTGTTTTTGTGAATTGGTGTATCTGTGCTGTGTGTTTCGTATTTCTCAGACTGTGATTTATTTTCATTACTACTGAGTTGGGATACTCATCATTACTCCCTGTGCCTCTGTGCACAAATCCAGGTACCAGTTCGGAGCAGTGGCTGTCTTCGTTCGTATTCAGCAGCTTACGGGATTTCGAGGTAACTGTTCAGCGTCCGCAGCTTCTCCAGTTCCCTTCCTTTATTAGTATTAGTATTTATTTCATAGACATTGATTAATACATTAGCAGAGTTAGTTTTATTTCTTAGATGCTCGTGACCATGTTGACTTCAGTCTTGGAAGAGTTGTTTAGACTGTTAGATTATTATGGGGGCGTAAAGACTTAAAGAGATTATTTAATGTTTTGTTTGCTGCTTATTGTTGATTTTTGAAGTATTATAATAGAACGAATGAGTAATTAGGTGATGGTTGGCTAGCCTAGTTCCACGATAGGTGCCATCACGACCGGTTAGGATTTGGGGTCGTGACAAGTTGGTATCAGAGCTCTAGGTTACATAAGACTCAACGGTCATGAGCAGGTTCATTAGAGTCTTGCAGATTGGTGCGGAGACGTCTGTACTTATCTTTGAGAGGCTGCAGAACTTTTAGGAAAAATCTCATTTTTCTTGAACTCTTTTGTGCCAATCTATTGGTTTTTGAAATCTAAACTCATGTTGTTTCATTCTCTCACAGATGGTGAGGACACGTAATACCGATCAGGGTGACCAGGCACCAGCCAAACCCACAAGGAGTCGGGGTCGTGGTGGCGTTGGGGGACCAGCCCGTGCAGCATCCGAGACAGTACTACAGGATCCCCTTGTCATTTAGGATCAGGTTCCTGCCGAGAGTACTCCAGCGGGACAAGCTCAGGCACCGACAGTGCCTATGGTTATTTCGGGTCTTCAGGAGACCCTGGCTCAGATATTGACGGTGTGTACCAGTTTAGCTCAGGCAGTTGCTATGTCTACTACTGCCACTGTAGCTCAGGCTGGGGGAGGCATTCAGACTCTAGCTGCCCGGACACTTGAGCCGGCGGTACAGGGTATTCAGGCAGGGTAGTCCCAGCCCAGCCGGTTGCCCCAGTTTAGGACTATGTGGTTCCTGATATGCTTGAGGATGAGCAGCGCAGGCTGGAGAGGTTCAGTAGACTTCAGCCTTCGACTTTCAGCGGTACAGAGGGCGAGGATGCCCAAGGGTTTCTATATAACTGCTAGAGGATACTACGTACTGCGGGTATTTTGGAGACCAGCGGGGTCTCATTTGCTACATTTCAGTTTGCTGGTGCTGCTTTCACTTGGTGGGAGGAATTTGAGAGGCGTAGGACGGTCGGTTCAGCACCATTCACCTGGCAGCAGTTCTCCACGCTCTTTTTGGAGAAGTATGTTCCTCAGTCTCACAGAGAGGAGCAGCGCAGATAGTTTGAGCAACTGCGTCAGGGAGAGTTGTCAGTGACTCAGTACGAGATGAGGTTTTTCGAGTTGGCTAGACATGCTTCGGATTTAGTTCCTACTAACAAGGAAAGGATCAGGAGGTTTGTATATGGTCTGACGTATCAGCTTCGGATTTGAAAAAGATGACCAGGGAGAGAGTGTCAGGAGCTACATTTGAGCAGGTAGTTGACATTGCTCGGGACATTGAGTCGGTTCGTAGGCAGGGGCATGAGGAGAGGGAGGCCAAAAAGTCTCGGGGATCAGGTAGCTTTAGTGATGCCCCTTCTAGAGGGCAGTTTCAGCACAACAGAGGTCGTCCATTTAGACCTCCACTGCCAGTTCGCCCAGCTTACAGTGGCGTATCTTCGGGGCAGGTCCTCGCAGCTCTCATCAGGGTCGTTCATCTTTTAGTGCCCTTCCATCTTAGAGCTCTGCCCGAGCATCATCTCATTAGGGTTCTTCTATGGATGGTTCGTCTGGTGGTTATCATGGTGGCAGGGGTTTTCGTCAGTTTTCATCTCCAGCTCCAAGTGGTTGTTATGAGTGTGGAGAGTTCGGACATGAGTGGAGGCAGTGTCCCCGTCGTCCTGGTAGTTCATCTCAGCAGAGGGTTCAACCCTCGACTTCAGCCCCAGTCACTTCACCACCTACCCAAGCAGCTAGGGGTGGTGGTCAGGCAGCTAGAGGCCGTCCTAGAGGGGGAGGTCGAGCAGGTGGAGGCCAGCCACGCATTTATGAACTTTCGGCTAGGCCTGATGCTATTGCCTCATATACGGTGATTACATGTACGATCTCAGTTTGTCACAGTGATGCTTTGGCTTTATTTGACCTTGGTACCACGTACTCGTATGTTTCATCTTATTTTTCCCACTTTCTGAATATGCCCCGCGAGTCTTTAGTTATGGTTGTTCATGTTTCGACTCCAGTGGGCGATACTATTGTTGTGGACCGTGTGTATCGGTCATGTCTTATATTTATTGGGGGTCTGGAGACCCGAGTGGACTTGATGTTACTTAGTATGGTTGATTTTGATGTAATTCTGGGCATGGATTAGTTATCACCATGTCATGCTATCCTTGATTGTCACGCTAAGACTGTGACCCTAGCTATGCCCGGAGTTACAAAAGTTGATGGAGAGGGTCTATAGAGCATATGCCTAGCAGAGTGATTTCTTATTTGAAGGCTCATCATATGGTTGAGAAAGGGTGTGAGTCTTATCTTGCTTTCGTGAGAGATGTTAGTAGTGAGACTCCTTCTATTGATTCTATTCCTGTGGTCCGTGATTTTTCGGACGTATTCCATGCAGACCTACCAGGCATGCCACCTGATAGGGATATTGATTTTGGTATTGACTTGGTGCCAGACACCCAACCTATCTCTATTCCACCTTACCGCATGGAACCAGCAGAGTTGAAAGAATTGAAAGAGCAGCTTCAGGAACTCTTAGATAAGGGGTTCATTCGGCCTAGTGTGTCACCTTGGGGTGCACCGGTGTTGTTTGTGAAAAAGAAAGATGGCTCCATGCGCATGTGTATTGAGTATAGGCAGCTGAATAAGGTTACGGTGAAGAACCGATATCTTTTGCCCCGTATTGATGACTTGTTTGATCAGCTTCAGAGAGCTAGGGTGTTCTCCAAGATCCATTTGAGGTCGGGGTATCACTAGTTGAAGATTCGGGACTCTGACATTCCGAAGACTGCTTTCAGGACCAGATATGGTCATTATGAGTTTCTGGTTATGTCATTTGGGCTGGCCAATGCCCCAGCCGCGTTCATGCAATTGATGAACAGTATGTTTCAACCTTACCTTGATTCGTTTGTCATTGTGTTCATTAATGACATCCTGGTTTATTCTCATAGCCAGGAAGAGCATGCTCAGCACTTGAGGGTTGCGTTACAGAGGTTGAGGGAGGAGAAGCTTTATGCAAAATTCTCCAAGTGTGAGTTTTGGCTTGGTTCAGTAGCTTTCTTGGGGAACATGGTGTCTAGTGAGGGTATTCAGGTTGATCCGAAGAAGATTGAGGCGGTGCAGAGTTAGCCCAGACCGTCCTACCCAGAAGGGTGCTCCATTCAGATGGTCTGATGAGTGTAAGGATAGCTTTCAGAAGCTCAAGTCAGCATTGACCACAGCTCCAGTATTGGTTTTGCCTACTGGTTCGGGTCCTTACACAGTCTATTGTGATGCTTCTAGAGTTGGCTTGGGAGCGGTATTGATGCAGGACGGTAGGGTTATTGCCTACGCATCTAGACAGTTGAAGGTGCACGAGAAGAATTACCCGGTGCACGATCTTGAGTTAGCTGCCATAGTTCATGCCTTAAAGATTTGGTGCCATTACTTGTATGGGGTACAGTGTGAGATTTTCACTGATCATCGTAGCTTGCAGTATCTGCTGAGGCAGAAGGACTTAAATTTGCGTCAGAGGAGATGGTTAGAGCTTCTCAAGGATTATGATCTCACTATTTTGTATCATCTGGGGAAGGCTAATGTAGTGGTCGATGCCTTGACTCGTAGAGCCAAGAGTTTGGGGAGTCTAGCTTACCTTTCAGCAGCAGAGCGACCTTTAGCACTTGATGTTCAGGCTTTGGCGAGTCAGTTGGTGAGATTGGATTTGTCAGACCCTCCGTGGGTATTAGCTAGCATGGCTTCCCGGTCTTCTCTCTATGATCACATTAGAGCTCGACAGTATGATGATCCGCATTTGTTAGTACTTCAGGATAGGGTCCGTCGAGATGATGTCAGGGATGTGTCTATTGATGATGACGGTGTTATGAGGATGCAGGGCCGTATTTGCGTGCCTAATGTGGATGGTCTTCGAGAATTGATATTAGCAGAGGCTCACAGCTCGCGGTATTCCATTCATCCGGGTGACGCGAAGATGTATTAGTATCTGAGACAGCAGTATTGGTGGAGGTGGATGAAGAGAGATATTGTTGAGTATGTGGCACAGTGTCTCAACTGCCAGCAGGTCAAGTATGAGCACCAGAGACCAGGTGGATTACTTCAGAGATTAGATATTTCGGAGTGGAAGTGGGATCATATTACTATGGACTTTGTAGTTGGGCTTCCACGGACTTCGAAGGGTTTTGATACTATTTGGGTCATTGTGGATAGATTGACCAAATCTGCGCACTTCATTCCTGCCAGCACTACTTATACTTCAGAATGGTTAGCGGGTATCTACATCAGAGAGATTGTCTGATTGCATGGGGTTCCAGTTTCTATCATTTCCGATAGAGGTACTCAGTTCACATCTCAGTTTTGGAGGGCCGTGAAGAGAGGCACGGGTACTGATGTAGAGTTGAGCACTACATTTCATCCTCAGACCGACGGGCAGTCGGAACGGACTATTCAGATTTTGGAAGATATGTTACGAGCTTGTGTGATTGATGTTGGTGGTTTATGGGATCAGTTTTTGCCACTAGCGGAGTTTGCATATAATAACAGCTACCAGTCCAGTATTCAGATGGCCTCGTATGAGGCTTTATATGGTAGGAGGTGTAGATCTCCGGTTGGTTGGTTCGAGCCTGGTGGGGCTAAGTTATTAGGAACATATTTGATTCAGGATGCGTTAGAGAAGGTGAAGTTGATTCAAGTCGGCGCAGTCTAGGCAGAAGAGTTATGTGGACCGGAAGGTCCGGGATGTGTCATTTATGGAAGGTGATAAGGTGTTGTAGAAAGTATCACCCATGAAGGGTGTTATGAGGTTCGGAAAGAGAGGAAAGTTGAGCCCACGATTTATTGGTCCTTTTGAGGTACTTCAGAAGGTTGGAGAGGTGGCTTATAGACTTGCCTTTCCACCAGCCTATCGAGTGTTCATCCGGTATCTCATATGTCGATGCTCAGGAAGTATGTTGGTGACCCGTCTCATGTGTTAGCATTCAGCACAGTTCGAGTGTTATGTCATATAAGGTAGAGCCAGTAGCAATTTTGGATCGTCAGGTCAAAAAGTTGAGGTCTAAGAATATAGCTTCCGTGAAAGTACAGTGGAGAGGTCAGCCAGTGGAGGAGGCTACTTGGGAGACCGAGCGAGAGATGCATAGCAAATATCCTTACTTGTTTGAGAGACCAGGTACGTTTCTAGACCCGTTCGAGGACAAACATTTGTTTAAGAGGGGGAGAATATAACGACCCGGTCGGTCGTTACGTAGAACCTGCATTATAATTACTGGTATTGCCTTGTCATAGCTTTATTAAACTGTTCTTGATGTGTTAGAGTTGGTTGGATCGGAATCGGAATAATTATAATGAGAATTTAGTCACTTAGTCTTTAAAAATAGCCTTAGAGTTGGAAAAGTCAACTGAGAGTTGACTTATTGGTAAACGACCTCGGAATGCGGATTTTATGGCCGGGTAGCTTCTTTAGGTGATTTGGTACTTAGGAGTGTGTTCGGAATATTTTTGTGAGGACCGGTGTAGAATTAGGCTTGAATTGGCGAAAGTTAGTTTTTGGTAATTTCCGGTCGACAGTGGAAATTAGGCTATCGGGGTCGGTCCGGCAATTGGAACAGGTTCGTACTGTCATTTTGGATATGTCTGCAAAATTTCAGGTCAATCGGAGTTGTTTTGGATAGTTTTGGCATCGTTGGTGATTTTAGAAATTTTAAAGTTCTTAGGCTTGAATTTGATGTGATTTTGGTGTTTTGATGTTATTTTTAGTGTTTCGGGAGTGCAACTAAGTTTGAACGATCATATATGATATGTGGCTATATTTGGTTGGGGTCCCGAGGGGCTCGGGATTGATTTCGGATGGTTTACGGGAAGTCCGGAGTTGGAAATTTGCAGCAAACAACTGCTGGTGTGAATTCACTGTTGTTTCCGCACCTGCGGATGTTTGATCGCAGGTGCGGGCCCGCAGGAGCGCAGGAGGCTCCGTAGGTGTGAGATTGAGCCAGCCGAGGAGAGCATCGCAAATGCGGACACTTGGCCGCACCTGCAAGGTCGTAGGTGCGGAAGTGGAGCTGCAGGTGCGGAGTTTGATCGGTTTAATGAAAAGTCGCAGGTGGGATTGATTTGACCATAGTTGCGAGTCCGCAGGTGCGCTAATAAGGCCGCAGGTGCGGAAGTACCTGGGCAGAAAGTATAAAAAGGAGACTTCGCGAATTTTAACCCTTTTTCCACCATTGTTGTGCGGTTCTGAGGTTTTTAAGGGATTTTGAAGAGGGAAACGTTAGTGCATCATTGAAGTAAGCTTTTTGGACTCATTAACTCGATTGTAGGTGATTAAATACCTTAATATCAGTGTTAAATTCATGAAAATCAATAGAAAAAGGTGGAGTTAGGGCTTTAGATTATGATACCTTTAGGGATCGATTTTAGAGGTCAAACAAACTCCGATTTTAGCGTTCTTTATATGTACGGACTCGTGAGAGGATGAATTTTGGTATAAAAATTTTCCAGTTCTGAGATGCGGGCCCGTGGGTCAAGTTTTGGCTAAATTCGGGTTTTATGCTAAAATTGTTACTTTTTAATTGGAATTCATTCCTTAAGCATAATTTGATAAGAAAAATCTGAACTTGGTAGATTTGGAGCGCTCGGAAGTTGCTTCTAGAGGCAAGCGGGTTGCAGAGTAGCTTTTCGGGCTAGTTTGAGGTAAGTAATGTCTTTAAATCCTGTCCTCAGGGTATGAAACCCTGGATTTTGCATCCTTTCACGGATTTTGGAATGCAAAGATTGGAAATTTGGAAATATATTCCTTTTTAGGCAACTATTGAGTTGCGAACCCGATTTTAAAGCCTATGCTTAATAGTATTGATATATTTTGATATAATTTGGGCTGCAAGCCATGTTTGGGGCCTAGTGCCGATCTGTTTACCCCTTGGGGGTTGTTTTTACTATTTTCCTCACTTGATATGTTATGATTTCCACTCAGTCTTTTCTTGATAATTGTTTTGACACTCAGAGTATTTTGATATTATTTCTTGAAAATGAAACACTGTTTTAGGTCGAGAACCCGGTACAATGATGGCCCGAGTGGCATGTTGAGAGTGTCTGACTGAGTGAGGCCGCGGGCCAATATTGTGAGGATGTTACGATACGAGAGAGGCTGAGGGCCAATATTGTGAGTGATTTATACCATGATGTGGCTTGTTATAGCGCTTGGGCTGTAGGAGCCCCTTCGGAGTTTGTACACACCCCCAGTGAGCGCAGGTACCTACTGAGTGCGAGTGATGCCCGCGGGGCTGATACTGAGTGACTGTGAGGTTACCCGATGGGCTGATACTGAGTTACGGTGAGGTGCTGAGGGAAATTGTTACAAGAAATGATTATGGCCCGAGGTGCAGATTTATGATAATTTTACTGAGTTTTTTACTGTGATTCACTTCATTTTTTTCAAACTGATTTTACTGAGATATATTGAAATTATACTTGTTTCAAAGGATTTCTGAAAATTGGTTTTCGAACTTCTGTATTTGATGAATACTTTATGGTGACTTGGTGTTTTACTTTTTTTGTGAATTGGTGTATCTGTGCTGTGTGTTTCGTATTTCTCATACTGTGATTTATTTTCATTACTACTGAGTTGACGTACTCATCATTACTCCATGTGCCTCTACGCACAGATCCAGGTACCGGTTCAGAGCAGTAGCTGTCTTCGTTCGTATTCAGCAGCTTACAGGATTTCGAGGTAGCCGTTCAGTGTCCGCAGCTTCTCCATTTTCCTTCCTTTATTAGTATTAGTATTTATTTCATAGACATTGATTAAGACATTAGCAGAGTTACTTTAATTTCTTAGATGCTCATGACCATGTTGACTCCATTCTTGGGAGAGTTGTTTAGACTATTAGATTATTATGGGGGCGTAACGACTTAAAAAGATTATTTAATGTTTTGTTTGCTGCTTATTGTTGATTTTTGAAGTATTATAATAGAACGAATGAGTAATTAGGTGATGGTTGGCTAGCCTAGTTCCACGATAGGTGCCATCACGACCGGTTAGGATTTGGGGTCGTGACATAAACGGGCCGGGTCAGCCCGTTTCGGCTCGTCCCAGACTGGTTGAACTGGGCCCGGCCCAGACCGGTAAATAAGGGGCCGGGTGGGCTGGGTTAATGGGGTAAGGGGGGTTGGTTTGTTCACCTTTGTTCAATCAGTTAATCGGACCAGTCAAACCCGGTCAACGCGATTCACTGTAGAACCGGTTAACTGGCCCGGACTGGACCGACCCAGACCAGTTAATGGTTAGTTGTTTCAACAAAAAATTAATTGATTGTTACCGTTGGAAAAAATCAGCTGGGCCAAGGAACCGTTGCCCAGCGGTTTTTTTTGCACAAATAGCCCTTTTCGGGCCTTATTTTTAAAAAATTAACACTTTTTGTAATTACTAATTTACCTCTTTGAAAAACTATAAATACACCTCCTCTTCTTCATTTCTTCACTCTTCTCTCATTTCTCAAACTCATATTCTCAATTCAAGTTAAATCATGCCCCGTGAGTCTAGAGTGCACTCATATGTTTGGGAACACTTTGAGGTGGTAGAAGAAAATGAAGAAGTTTACAAAGTAAAGTGCAAGAATTATGGTCGAATCTTAAATCTTCGTCCAAAGTGCGTGGGCACATGCTGTTTAAGGAGGCATATGAAGAGTTGTCTTGAGTGTTCTCCAGAAATTCGTATTTAAGATTTTAAGTTGATTTGAGACAATTTATGTTATTTTAATATTATTAGACGTATAATGCTTAATCTTTTAGTTTGTTAGATTAATTTGAAGTATTATTAATTTATTATGCAATGATAAGTGCAAGTTTAAAATTTAATTTGAAGTATTAAATGTAAACTTTAATTTGCAAGTTTGAACTTGCAAATTATAAGTGCAATTTTTTTCCATCTTCATTGTATTCTATTATCTTAAAATTTAAATTCTTAATGAAATATTCAAATATAATAATTTTAAAGTCTTTGCATCCTTTATTCAAACACTATTTTTATAAGATTATTTTTTTGTTTATATTTTTACGATAGTTATACAAAATAAAAAAATAAAATAAAATAAATTAACGCTAACCCGACCCCTTGGACCCGTAAGCCTTACGGTTCATTTCTTACCCGGATGGACCCGGACCCGTTAAGCCCGATAAACCCTAACCCATAGCCGGCCCGTTTCCGAACCCAGATGGTTTTAATTTTTCCCTACCTGGCCCGACCCACCGTTAAACACCCTTAGTTCAGACAAGTGAAGAGGAGGACTAAAGATGCCTTAGTGAGGAGGTGTGGGAGATTGTTAGTGATAGGTCTAAGAAGAGGCAGAGGTAGACTGAACAAGAGTTGTGGAGGTGTGATTAGACAAGACATGACACATCATCAAATCACCAAGTATATGACCCTAGATAGGAGAGCATGAAGGTCAAGAATTGGGGCAGAAGGTTAGTAGTTAGTCTAGTGATTTATCTCCTCCTTCTTCTCCTTATTGGTATTATTATTATTATTATTATTATTATTATTATTATTATTCAATTTTATTACTATTGTGTTTCTTTTATTTTTTTAATAATATATTTACTTTTTTGTTGTCAATACTTTTTTTTTTCTTCAGTGTTTTCATCTTAGATTTTTAACTCTTGTATTTTTCAAACATGTTTTGAAAACGTTTTTTAATGTAGAAGGTTTATCGAAAATAACTTCTCTACCTCAAACAGGATAAAATAAAGTTTATGTATACCTCCTTAGACCCCACTTGTGAGATCACACCTCTTATATTATTATTGTTGTTGCATAAGAAGTGGATCATTTCATTGGAACCTATTATTTGCAATTCCAATTGTGACACTGATGAAAAAACTTATAATGCTTACGTCAAATAGTTCATAAATTTTTTGCGTGCTATTTAATCATGATTA
This sequence comes from Nicotiana paniculata, assembly GCA_005239505.1. Taxonomy (NCBI): domain Eukaryota; kingdom Viridiplantae; phylum Streptophyta; class Magnoliopsida; order Solanales; family Solanaceae; genus Nicotiana; species Nicotiana paniculata. The sequence continues at coordinate 736 of MDKI01179021.1, read as the reverse complement.
AGTAATGCGTATTCATCTAACTTCAATTTTGAGACTTTTAAAATTAAATTTCTTCGTCTAAGCACTTATATGAATAATGTTAAGAAATGAGAGCAAAATAGAACAATATAGTAAGAGAGACAAGATGTATAGGAGGAGAATGTAGAAGTTATCTTATTCAAATGTGTTTCTTGTGTCTTCTTTCATGGGCAAAGAATGTCTTATTTATACTATACAAGATACATCCAAAACTCACTAGATATATCCTAGGAATTAATAGGTGCATCTATCCAAGTAGTACATTGTATAGAATGTATGGATGGATTAAATGAACATCCATATACATTCACTTTATTTATAACACTCCCCCTTGGATGTTCATTTGAAAGATAATGTGCCTCGTTAAAACCTTACTAGAAAAAACCCAGTGAGAAAAATTCCAGTGAAGGAAAAAGAGTACACACATCTTGTAATACGCATTGAGTGCTGGGTTATGCGGGCCTGGGTTATGCGGACCCGGGCTAAACGGTCCCGGGCCAAACGGGCTATATGTACGGAACCGCCCCCTACGGGCCTAAGCCCACATGGGCACGGGCTAAGAGGGTCGGGCCCGCGGGCCAAACAGGCCTAAACGGGTCCGGGCTATTTTTTTTTTTATATAAGGCAATTTCTTGTAAATCTTGTATAAGTGTAATATATAAGTGTTATTCTAGAGTTACAAAAATTTTGTTATGTAATTATATTATATTATCTAAGA
>ML366365.1:0-48626 GCA_005239505.1 Nicotiana paniculata | reverse complement strand
AATTGTGTTATTTCCTCACGTCTTTGCAGGTCTAATATCATCATCTGGTGATGGGTTAGCTTTGTGCCTATCATTTACAAAAGTTAGTAAAATTTTTAAATGTTCAAAATAAAATCGAACGTGTGATACCTGACGGGGGGTATTCGTTTCTTTTTAGAAGTAATACTTCTTTAGATGGGTGGCGTTCCAGCTTGTTGGTAGAACTCTGCCGTCCATAGCTTCCAACTCATAGGTGCATTTTCCAGCTATCCCTCAGATTTTGTAAGGTCCTTCCCAGTTTGGATTTAGCTTTCCTGCACCTGCTTCTTTTGTTGATTGAAAGACTTTTTTGAGGACGAAGTCCCCAATTTTAAAGTACCTGAGATGAGCTTTACGGTTGTAATAACGCTCTATGATTTGTTTTTGAGCTTCCATCCGTATCAATGCTGCTGCTCTCCGTGGTTCAAACAGGTCCAGGTTGATCCTTGGTTCGTCGTCGTTTTCACCTTCCGTGGCTGTTGAGAACCTTATGCTTGGTTCGCCAATCTTCACAGGTATTAAGGCTTCTGAGCCATAAACAAGTGCAAACGGAGTTTCTCCCGTGGCTATTTTTGAGGTTGTTCAGTATGCCCATAGTACCGCTGGTAATTCATCAGGCCAGTTTCCTTTGGCTTTATTTAGCCGCTTCTTTAGATTGTTGATGATGACCTTATTCGTTGATTCGCTTGACCGTTAGCCATAGGGTGGTACGGCGTTGAAGTGATCCGCTTGATTTGCCAACTTTCGAAGAATTTCGTGGTTTGTGAGCCTATGAATTGTGGGCCATTATCACACACGATTTCCTTTGGTATTCCAAAGCGGCATATTATGTTTCGCCATAAGAAGCTTTTAACTTCCTTTTCTCACACTTGTTTGAATGCCTCTACCCATTTTGTAAAATAGTCGGTTAGTACGAGTAAAAATCGTACATGTCCTTTAGTTGTGGGTAAAGGTCCTACTATATCCATCCCTCATTTCATGAAAGCCCATGGGGATATTATTGGATGTAATAACTCCGCTGGTCGATGCATGTTATTGGCAAACTTTTGGCATCTATCACATTTGGATACAAAATTCTCGGCTTCTTCTTCTATCTTAGGCCAATAGTTTCCGGCTCTGATTAGGGTTTTCACTAAGTATCTCGCCCCTGGGTGATTTCCACAGTGTCCTTCGTGGACTTCTTTCATCACAAATTCCGTTTGGTTAGGCCCAAGGCATTTAGCTAGGGTTCCTCCGATTAAGGCAGTACCGTGCAGCTTTGCGGCATAGTGCTTGAGTCGCTTTCATGTCTTCAGGTACGGTGCCATTCTGCAAGAAAATAAGAATTTTGTTTCTCCAGTCCCAGGTTAGGTTGTTGAAAGTTACCTCATTCCTGTCCTGGTCTATTATTGAATGAAATAGTTGAACGACAATTGTATTGTCTTTGTTCGTTACTTCCGTGACTGCTGCGAGGTTAGCTGATGCATCTGCCTCCGCATTTTCCTCTCTAGGTATTTGCACTACCTTCCATGTTTTGAATTGTCTCACGAGCTCTCGTGCTTTTTCAAGATACTGTTGCATTCTAGTTTCTCGAGCGATGTAAGTCCCCTGTATTTGATTTACTACCAGTTGGGAGTCGCTGTTGATCACAATTTGTTCGATTGAGAGCTCCCGTGCAAGTTCAAGCCATGCTTCGTGCTTTGCTTCATTGTTAGTGATAGGATAACACTTTATAGCTTGCCGTGTCTTTTCACCCGTGGGTGATATTAAAACTATGCCTAAGCCAGCGCTTTTTACATTTGAAGAACCATCAGTGAACAAGTTCCACAGGCCTGGATTAACACCGTTAAAAAGTTGTAACTCTTTTTCTACTTCAGATACAATGCCATTACTAAAGTCAGCAACAAAATCAGATAGTATTTGAGACTTAATTGCAGTCCCAGGCTGATACATTATCTCATGCTTACTTAGTTCTATGGCCCACTTGGTTAATCTTCCTGATAATTCTTGTTTATAAAGAATATTTTTAAAGGATATGAAGTCACAACCGTGATTGGGTGGCATTGAAAATAGGGTCGTAATTTTCTAGATGTCATTATTAAAGCTAAAGCTAACTTTTCCAGATGTGGATATCTAGTCTCAGCATCTAGCAAAGTTTTACTTACATAATAGATAGGTGATTATTTACCTTTTTCTTCTCTTACCAATACTGCACTTACAGCAATTTCTGAGACAGCCAGGTAGATGTACAATCTTTCCCCTTCTTTTGGCTTTGAAAGCAGTGGTGGTTTCGATAGATAAATCTTCAGGTTCTTGAGGGCTTGCTGACATTCTTCAGTCCATTCGAACTGATTCTGCTTTTTGAGAACTGAGAAGAATTTAAAACTTTTTTCGGAAGATCTAGAAATAAACCTCCCCAAAGCTGTTATTCTTCCTGTCAATCTTTGAACCTCCTTTTTTATTTGTTAAAACATCAAGTATTTCCTCTATGGATGTAATTTGAGCGGGATTTACCTCTATTCCTCTGTTTGATACAAGGAAACCCAAAAATTTGCCTGATTGTGCTCCAAAAGCGCATTTCTCTGGATTCAACTTCATATTATACCTGCGTAAAATATCAAAAGCAGTAGATAGGTGCTGGAAATGGTCTTGTGCTTGTGTTGATTTTACCAACATGTGATCGATGTACACCTCCATCGTTTTTCCCAGATGTTCTTGGAACATCTTGGTCACTCGCCTTTGATAGGTGGCTCCAGCATTTATTAGGCCAAAAGGCATGACTTTATAATAATAAGTTCCCATATTCGTGATAAATGAGGTTTTTTCCTCGTCTAAAGGATCCATTTTAATTTGATTATACCCAAAATATGCATCTTCATGACCTGCGGTAGCATCAATCATTTGATCTGTACAAGGCAATAGGAATGAATCCTTGGGGCATGATTTGTTTAAATCAGTATAATCTACGCATACTCTCCACTTTCCATTCTTTTTAGGTACTACCACGATGTTTGCCAACCAGTTAGGGTACGTTACCTCTCGTATCGAACCAATCTTCAAGAGTTTCTGTACCTCTTCGTCGATCACTTGGTTCTTGAATGGTCCTTGCTTTCTTTTCTTCTGCTTAACAGGTACGAAGGATAGATCTTTATTTAGTTTATAAGTCATCACTTCTGGTGGGATGCCTGTCATATCTGAGTGGGACCACACAAAACAGTCTGTGTTAGCCTTTAGATAATCAATTAACTTACCTCTTCGAGTGGCGCTTAGCCTCGTGCCTATATACACTTTTTGCTCAGGTTTTTGTTCAGATAACGGAACAGCTTCGAGCTCCTCCGTAGTTGTTTTGATGTGCTCATCTTCCTCCAGTTCATGAATGACGTCCGGTCTGGAATCCGCATCTGTGTGGTATAGTACACCTTCCGTGGTAACTTTACTCTTCTGCTCGTAAGTATTTTCTTTCGTGCCTGTTTCAGCAATAATATCTTCCGTACCTATTTGGGCAGTAATTTTTTCCATGTCTATTTGGGCGGTATTACCTGTTTGGGAGATTTCCTTATCTCGTAATTCTTCCACTTCTATTTTCTTGTTGTAGTGTACCACAAACATTCAGAGGGAAATTTAATTACCTGATCCAACGTGGAGGGTATCGCTTTCATGTCATGGATCCATGGACTTCCAATGATCACATTATAAGCCATGTGAGTATCGATTACTTGGAACCTAGCTCTTTTGATCACCCCCTCAGCATAGGTGTTAAGATCAATTTCTCCTTTTGTTATAACCGTAGAGTTATCAAACCCGGATATGGCTCGTACTTTTGGGATTACTTGATTCCCCAGTAGCATTTCTTCCACGACTTTTAGCAAAATTATATTGATTGAACTACCTGGATCAATCAACACTCTTTTCACGTTAGTGTCATGAATAAGTAGAGATATTACCAGAGCATCATTGTGCGGAAGCATTAATCCGCTACTATCTGCATCATCAAAGGTTATATCGTCCTCTCCACGAGCACGTTTCCCGTGTGTAATTGTGAACTTTGTGGTTGTTTTGCAAATCACTCCGTTTACTTCTTCACCTCCGTGTATTACGCTAATGGTTCATTTTGGAGATAGAGGATTTGGGGGCTTCTGCATGTTCCTCATGTATGCATGTTTACCTTTATCACTAAATAATTCTGTTAAATAGCCTTGTTTTAACAAATTTTCTACTTCTCCTTGTAGAAATCTGCAATCCGCAGTTTTATGCCCATGATCGTTGTAAAATTCACACCAGTGATCTGGGTTTCTTCTACTTGGATTTGACCGCATCTCTTTGGGCCATTTGACCTTGTCTCCCATGTTCTTCAATATTGAGACAAGTTCAGTAGTACTTACGTTAAAGGTATGATCCCCAATTTGAGTACTACCTCTAGGTCGTTCATCTCGATCTTTTCTAGATCTAGACGAGGATGAGATTACATCTCTTCCTTGTAGTCTATAGTCTGACCTAGTGTTTTCGAACCTGAGGCAAATATCGCGTCCCGAGGGTCTTAAGTAAGGATCGTACCTGTTTTTACCTGATCTTCTATCTGATTCAGGACGTCTGGATCTGGAATGATCTTCATCTCTCGAACGAGCAATGATATCTTCTTCTATTCTGAGTTTAGTACTGTACTTGTTATTACATCGTTCCATGTTGTGGCGGGGAATTCTCTTAGATTCTCCTTAAGTCGCCTGGTGGCTTCTGAGCTTTTATCATTCAAACTACTTGCAAATGCCATGGCTTCCAAATTATCAGGCACCCTGGGTAACTGCATTCTTTCTCATTGAAACCTATCTACAAACTCACGGAGTAGTTCCGTGTCTCCTTGTTTTATTTTGAATATGTCTTCCATTCTCTTCTCAACTTTTTGTGCACCAGAGTGTGCTTTTATAAACGAATCTGCAAGCTCAGCAAAAGAGTCAATAGAATTTTCAGGGAGAAGAGAATACCAGGTTAGGGCCCCTTTGGTAAGTGTTTCCCCAAATTTTTTGACAAGGACTGATTCAATCTCTTGTTTCGTTAAGTTGTTGCTTTTTACCCCAGTTGTGAAAGCAGTCACATGGTCGCGTGGGTCAGTTGTTTCATCATATTTGGGAACGTCAGGCATTTTAAACTTCTTGGGTATAGGCAAAGGTGCCGCACTAGGCTTCCACGGTTGTTAAGAATACCTATCAACATCGATGCCTTTGATAACAGGTGGTACACCAGGAATTTGTTCGATGCGATTGTTCTGATCCTTCATCTGTTTCTGCATGGTTAACAGTAAGTTTTGTAATTCTGAGTTATTAGATATACCTGGTCCCGTTTCGAGAGATTCATTAGGAGTATCTCCTCTTCCTGAGTTTGCCAACCCAGATTGAGGATTTTCCATGGTGATGGTGTCATTGGGAGTGGCGTTGGCGGTGTAGGCAACGCTGCTGGTAATCCTCTCGCAAATTCCTGCAAAGTTTGGCTCACATACTCTGCAATCATTTGCTTTACATGATCTTGTTCCAGTGTTTGATCATTATTACCATGGTTGTTATTTGATCTTTCTAGGGATTGTTCCCTTGAACCACGTGGGGTTCCTGAAGGTGATGGAACTGGGTTCCACTTCTTTGCTGGTTGTTGTCGTTGGGGTTTGACATAATTCAAAGGATATCACTTGGAAAGTAAACAAAGATTATCAGATTCCCGGTAACGAAACCAATTTGTTTAACCAAAGCATTAGATCTTTTGACTAAAGCTTATTTTTAAGATGAATACGGGTTACTGATAATCGAGATAATGGAAAAATGAATAATAGACAATATTACAGAAACAAAAGATCGAAGTTGATTGTATTTCGAGAATCAGATGCCTTTACAAGCTGTATTCCTCTCCTTTATATAGGAGATTCTTATAACGTACGACTGCTGCTATGGTTACTCATTAATGACTAATTATGACATTAATGAGGCGTTACAAAGGATAGCGGTAAATAGGGGTTCAGTTACATAACGTTCGAGTAATCAATTGTGGGTATGTGAATCTGCCCGTAGCTTTGTCTAGATTCATTCTGACCATGCCTCTCTCCCGTTTTGATCAAATTGGACTTCCCGTGGCTGATAAGTTCGTGGGTTCACTGAACCGTGTCCCTTTGTACCGTACCTCTTCAAAGAGTTATTTCCAGCTATCGTGTTTTCCCGTGTCCACGTGACTAGCTGAGTTGTGAAAAGCTGGCTTACATGTGAAACTCTTTTTTACCAATACAATATCACAATGTGAATCATAGTCCGTATCGGCAACAGATCAGTGATTAGCGAAAAGGAAGATTTTTACCTCTCTTAGAATTGTACTTAGGGTAAAACTCCCTTGCTATGTAAAAGGAAAGTTGATTATTCAATAGACACATTATAACAGGCATATCAAGGCAATATACATTTATTTTCTCTGCTTCTAAAGGTTATTCAAAGTTCTTAATTTTGTTCATAGTTCTTCATAAGTGTTTGGTTCCGAACCGAAGGCAGGCTATTTGTTAGCTCACAACCAAGCCCAGACTCGATTCTACTACTGGTTTGGCCATTTATTCTATCTTTAACTTGTTCATCTAACGTTATTAATCACTTGTATTGAATTAATTCACATGTCCTTAAAACTGCGTATAAATTCAATTGTTATCCATTTTTAAGGATAAACATTGGTGCCCACCGTGGGGCTAAAGATAATAGTGGTAATTTGATACAAATTTCCATAACACACACTCTGTTTTACACTTGCTATTTGAGATTTTAATTTCAGGTCAACCTAAAAATGTCAAACTCTTAGTCTGCTCACTTGAACGTTGACGCTGAATCTGGCCATCACGGTGAAAACAACAATATGATGCCTAACCTCGTTGACGCCAACTCGCATGTGGCCATCAATGCTAACCTGCTGACCGACCCTGAGAACAACATTCACGGAGGAGCCCGACTTATGACTCGAGGTACGCTCGAAGGTGAAGGAGACCGGATCAATCTGCGGGTGATCTTTGAAATATTACAAGCCCAACAGGCGGTGATAGCACACCTACAGAATCAAAGTCGCGCCCCCAGCATAGTTGAGCCCGAACTATCCTGGGAAAGCACCTGAATGAGTGAGCACACCGCAGAAAGGCCGAGTGAAGTTGAGCTCGGTACCAACCCTGAAATAATACAAATGCTTGAGGAACTGACAAAGTGGGTGGAATCGGGAAAAAAGAAAATTTAGGCCAACGACAAAAAATGGAGACCTATAACTCCAGAGTTGATCAAATCCCAGAAGCACCTCCAATATTAAAAGGCCTGAATTCCAAGAAATTTGTCCAAAAGCCTTTTCCTCTGAGTGCGGCACCAACGCCAATCCCGAAGAAGTTCTGCATGCCCGAAATTACGAAGTATAATGGAACCACATACCCCCAAATGAGCACGTGATCTCCTTCACGTGTGCCATCAAGGGAAATGACCTAGAAGATGACGAAATCGAGTCAGTTTTACTAAAAAACTTTGGGGAAACCCTTTTCAAATGAGAAATTATATGGTTTCACAACTTACCCCCAAATTCTATTGATTCGTTTACTATTCTTGCAAACGCCTTTGTGAAAGCGCATGCCGGGGCCATCAAGGCCGAGACCAGAAATGAGAGCTTTTCAAGGTAAAACAAAGAGATAACGAAATGATCAGGGAATTCGTATCGAGGTTTCAAATGGAATAGATGGACCTGCCCCTGGTTGCGGATGATTGGGCCGTTCAGGCATTTACTCAAGAACTCAACCCCCGAAGCTCCTTGGCTTCACATCAATTGGAACAAAATTTGATAGAATATGCGGCGCTTACTTGGGCCGACATCCATAACAGGTACTAATCAAAAATCAGAGTTGAGGACGATCAGCTCGGGGCCCTTCCTGGTCCGTTTATCCCATCAGAACTAATGACAGGCCTAAGAGAGTCGTCGATCATGAACCAAGACCGAACAGAGACTGGTATCAACCGTATAGCGGGGATCAAAAGTGAAAGTACAAGGAAGGGGGGGTGAATTGACAATTTTTATTTTTAGTATTCTAAGTAGTTGACTAGTTTGCCAATTAGTCAACTAGAGATAAAAACAAAATAATAATAATGCAAAAATGAAGAGCAAGAAATAAACACACCAAGATTTTTTATACTAGTTCGAATTCAATGTGAATCCTACGTCCAGTCCCCTTGGGTTGCAAGGGTGATCTCTTTCAGTAGTTGAAGTATCTCGAGTACAAGATGGTTTATGTAGCTTTAAATCAACGACTCATTTTCTATGTCACTCTTCTCTTCTTGATACAATGCTTCACCACTGTTTATCTCTCATTCTTCTCTTACTAATTACACAACAGATCTAAGGAGAAGTACAATGCTTGTTTAGAGTAGAAAAAAAAGAGTGATAATGGTCGTTCAAAGTATATACTCTTCAAGTCTAGAACATATGTATATATATACGTTGTGAGGCCTTCTTGACTCTAGATTGACGCGAATCTTGAAATATTACAAACCCAAGGGAGTTTATCCTTGAAAGGAATCATACATTGATTCTTTCCAAGAATAAAGTCTTCCATTGATCTTCCTTGATTTGTGATCTTGATAGGCTTTTCATCCGCTAGGAATATATTTTCCGTTACTTGAGTGCTTAGCGATAGATCCCTTGATTTCTGGCTTCAACGATCTCCATTGTAGCACTTTGCAATCTTGGTCTATGGTGCCGAAGCATTAATACCGGTCGAAGTGGGAGAGCCGAGCTTTCGGTTCCAACATACGACCGAAGAATCAAACGGTAAATCCATGAGTACGAACCTGAACTATTGGATGAAATACGAGAGGTCGCCCTAGTCAAATTGGCCTCCCAGAAACAGCGGATAGAAAGATATTACAACAGAAGAGCCAACCTCCGACACTTCAAGATCGGGGACTTGGTGTGAAGAAAGGTAACACAACATAACTGAAACTCGAACGAGGGAAAGTTGGTATCGAATTAGGAAGGACCATATCGAGTCCTCAGAATTACCGTCAAGGGATCGTACAAACTCGTAGTGAGAAACGGTGCACCACTACCAAACAATTGGAACGTGACGCACTTAAAGTGGTACTACTGCTAAGGTACGATCTCATTTACTTTTTTTATAATGTTATGAATTGCGTTAACACTTGAAGGCAACATACAAAGGAGAATGCGACTATTATTTCTAAAAGCATGCATTTCAATATTTTCCCTTGAACCGATTTTGTCCCAAATGGGTTTTCCAGCAAGGTTTTTAACAAGGCAACAATAAATCGTGCTAACTTAGATTCGAAAATCAGATTTAAATCAGAGTCAATGGGTGCATCAACAATATTCGATCCCTCCCAAGATTAACCTCGTATACTGGGAGCCATCACCCTCGGGTTAAGGTCCTTAACAAAGAAAGAAGAAACTTTTTGCTTGAACAACTTAGGCTCGGTGGTTATAACTTACTGTAAGGGCCAAACGGTCAAATGAACCATGCCTGCATAGGCCACCTTAGCCATAATACAAGATTTTACAAGCTTTAGATCATGCACTTTACACACAGAAATAAAAGAAAGTTTCCACCTTGTTATTACACATTTTATCCTCTTCAAACATAGAGCCTAAGGGCTACCCTTATTCGTGGACTATCGAGCCTAAGGGTCATCCCAATTCGGGGACTATCGAGCCCAAGGAGCCATCCCTATTTGGGGAATATCAAGTCCAAGGACTATCCCTACTCGGGGACTATCATCTGAAATAAGTTCGGGCAAATCAGGCTACCAAATACCGGAGGCATAAAACCTATTAGGTAGTGCCCAAATACGAAAGGCTACGGCCATCCCAAAAATGACTAGAAGACGTCCGAAGCTCGTAATCAGAACATAATGCCTTTATAAAATTCAAAACCTGCTAAAAGTTTACCCTCAACAAAAGCATCGTCTAAAATCACTTAATCATCTTAGGAAAACTTCCGGTCACTCCGAATTTTCAAAGCCTTGAGCAAATAAAGTTGCATCGAAGTCGAGGTCTGTTCGGACATCCGAAAAACAAATGACTTATTACTATATTTGATTCTACGCTAAGGCATTAGAAATATTTGCAAGAGTAGAAACTATGAAAAGATGCTAAAAACAAGTAGAGACTTGAAATTGCCAAAAAGGGAAATTTTATATATTCCGGAATGTATTTACAAAGGCCCAACAAAAACAGCCTCAAAATAAACAAAAAATATACACAATACAAAAATTTAAAAAGTTTTAAGGCATTTATTCCATATCTTCGTCGGGGTCCGATTCGTAGCCAGAACCATTCGAGCCTCCGGATCCCTCGGAACCCTCAGAGCCCTCTGCACCTTTGGGTTTGGAAAGTTTTTTCGTCTCGGCCTCAAGCTTTATTTCTTGCTTGATCTCGTCCGACAAGTCGAAGCCTCGAGCGTGAATTTCTTCGAGGGTCTCCCTTCAAGACAACCGCCTCACATATTCGACATTCGTCTTCAGGCGGGTCTCGGTTGCTTCAGCATTGGCCTTATATTGGGCCACCATCTCCTCAGCATCGGTAGAGGTTGTCTCCAGCTTCGACCTTGTTGCTTCGAGCTCTTTATCGATGGTATCCCATTCTGCGATAGTCGAGCTCAGCTGTGCTCGGAGACCTTCATTTAGTTGAGCTAGCTTGTCAGCTTTCTCCTTTTCCACCCGAAGTTGAACCTCTACCGAAGACCGCTGGGCAGTTTCCTTCTCTGAAGCCAGCAGATCCATCTTGCTCTTCCACCCATCAACAATGGCTTGGATCTCGTTCATCTCCTTTCGGAGTTGGTCGACCTGGTCGATCTTCTGTTGGACCTACAAGGTTTTGTCGTTATCCACTACGGCTAGTTCCTCATTTCTAATTTCAAAGACCCTTACCTTTTTGACCAAGTCGGCATGTTCCCACCTCAGGACCGATGCTTCCTTCTAAGCCATATCCAGCTCGGCCTGAAGGTCCTTAATGACCCCGTCTTGTTGCTCGCTGAGGAGCTTGTACGTATCCCTTTTTTGAGCCTGCTTCTTGATCTCAAGATCGAGCTGGTTGACCTCGACATGATACTAGAAGGATCTTTCATGATGAATTCCATGATGAAGTACCGAGGCCTGCAAAACAATGAAAGTCGTGAGAAATATCCAAACCTAAGTAAAATTCAAAAAGACGTAATGATGCCTTACCCGGTTCAGCGCCTGTTGCGCCTCATTAAAAAGACATCGTACATCCACCTCATTCATTTTGCATGGTCCTCCTCGATCACTAGGCATCATAGGTAACTGGCTACTCGCACAAGAGCAGATAGAACCCGATCATCCTTCGGGATAATAAGGATAATCAATCTCTTGTGACCGGGGTCCACACTCAGAGCAGGAAACTGATTACTTAGTTTTGGGTTTGAACTCGGCCCAGTAACTTCCGAAGATGTATTCTTATTAGGGACGTTCAGGTCGCCCAACCCGAAAAAATCTTCCAAAGTAGACGAGTCCATGCCATCAAATAAAGAATGAAGGGGATCGTGCGCGCCATGAACCCCTTCATTGGACTTCTCTTTCTGTGCTTGGGCCCCCTTAAGCATGGTATCGGTGTAGGAGGGTGTCCCCATAATTTCTATTACACTGGGTGCTTCCTTCAGAGCAGAGCCGACGTCCTTGGGGGTCCTACCCCCAGTCTCCATATCAACCTCTCGAGTCTAAGGGAGGTCGGCCTCACGAGTCTTCCCCTCGGCTGCCTCCTGCTCTCCGGGAGGGGTCGATCCATGGGCAAAAAAATGTCGTCTTCTTCCGGATCATCCCTGAGCAAGAGAAGCAACTTGAAGTCTGGTACCCGGGAGTTGGTGCTCATCCAGGGTTTGCGAGCCACCCTCTTCTTTGTTTTTACCTCAGTACCGGGGAGCCTGAATGCTTTTTTTCCTTTTCTTCTTTTTTCTCGCGGCATCCCTAGGTTGTCCCGTAATAGAGGGATCAACGGAAAAGAATACGTCCTCGTCCCCTTCCTACCAACCTCGATCTCGGTCTTCGTCAATACTCGAAAATGGGCCTTGTTGGCCTGACGAGTGAGCTTAATTAGTCCCCCTCGAAAAATTTGAGGGACTATATAGGCGGAGCAGGTGGTCGATGGTGAACCGACGAGACTCGGTGTCATTCACAAAGTAACGGAGGAGGATCACGATCCTCTATAGAGACGTGTGGATTTTCCCAAGGCACACCTCGTATCTCTTACAAAAATCTAAAACAAACAGGTTTATCGGGCCCAGTGTGAAGGGGTAAGTGTAAACACTTAAATACCTCTCCACATGGGTATTAATAGCATCCTTGTGCCCGGGGACTAAAATGTCCTTGCCTTCCTATTTACAGTTCTCTCGGACAGCGGGAAAGACGTCTTTGGTGACAGAGCATATATACCTCGATGCTTATTCACCCAGGTCCTGTTTGGATGAGGGTTTCTCGACCTTGAAGTTGTCCGAAATTGAACAGCCCCCAGGAATAAACATTTTTAAGGGGGCTCGAGAGTTGGTTCAGTGGCAGTCGACTCGGTGGCAGCCACTTTGGGAGAAGCCATCTCGAGAACAACTATTTCGGGAGCGATCACCTCAGTACCGGCGGCATGTTGGGAAGATGAAGAGGCAACTTGCTGAGGGACTGACTTGGAAGTTTTTGCCATTAATATCTGAGAAAGTTTGAAAATTCAAAGGAAAAATATAGAAGTTTGAAGGCTGAAGAACAGAGTAAGAAGATTCGAAGAAAATCTGGGTAAAAACCTAAGAACAACTATGCGGATTTGAAGATCAAAGATGAAGATATGAAGGTTTGGAGGAAGTTGGTGATATCTAGAGAATTCGAAGGTAGAAGCTTGATCAAAAAGTGGAGAAAGAACATGGGGTAGAAGATTTTATAAGGGAAGTAGGCGACGCTTCGCATATGGAGACAACCAGCCGATGATTGACACGTGTCCGAAAGTCAGAACGACATGACTGATGAGACGTTTTGACTTCTCTATCGTAACGTACGAAGGAAGGAACCAGAAAACATCTATCGTTTCTCATTGTTTTGGCAAATCTACTCTTTGAGAAATGAGGGGACTATCTATATACGGGTAAAATAGAGGCTAATGAGCACCCTGATTTCCCAGTGAGGCAAACGAAGAAAAGACATAATTACAGGGAATCAGAATCGAAGTCAGGAGCCTTTAGTATCAAGGTTCAAACAAAGCACCTACCATCGGAGCCATCGAGACCACGCCACTCGGATCCGGTTCGAGTTCCAAGACCTTGGAAAACATTACCAAACGAGCGCGCACGATTAATGAAGGGCCGTGATATCCGTGTCCAACCGGATATCACGGCGCGAATCTCGGCCCATATTGGCATCAGATCGATGATTAGCGAAAAGGAAGATTTTTACCTTTCTTAGAATTTTACTTAGGGTAAAACTCCCCTACTATATAAGGGTGAAGCTGATTATTGAATAGACGCTTTGTAATATGCATATCAATACAATGTACATTTGTTTTCTCTGCTTCTAAAGGTAATTCAAAGTTCTTAATTTTGTTCATAGTTCTTCATAAGTGTTTGGTTCCGAACCGAAGGCAGGCTAATTGTTAGGCCCACAACCGAGCCCAGACTCGATACTACTACTGGTTTGGTCATTTATTCTATCTTTAACCTGTTCATCTAACGTTATTAATCACTTGTATTAAATTAGTCCATATATTCTTAAAACCGCATATAAATTTAATTGTTTTCCATTTTTAAGGGTAAACACGTTTAAATTAGGCTTTTGTTTGTCCTGTTCAAATGAATATTTTCAGGTTTTCGCGGAAGAATATATACTTTTGTAGAATAATAGCTTTTGATATACTTATGTGGCAAAGAAGTCTATATATATATATATATATATATAAAAGGTGGCAAAAAGATGCTGGTGTGGCACCTCTTACAGAGTAGGAAATGTATTTATCTAATTTCTCATTTTTTTTGAGTTTTTGTTCCATTTATATGTTATACATCAAAATACCCCGAAGACATGACTCTTCATTAAACATTATCCTTTCGTATCGGTTACAAACCTTATCATTTTGTATCAGTTGCAAAACCTTATGTGCTATTTTAAAAAACTGAAAAGACATATCTCTTGATTAAACATTATAAATTACATTTCAGTTACAAACCTTTTTCATCTCCTCTAACTGCTCCTCTTCCATTAACTTTCATATTGTAGGAAAATTATTAGTTAGAAAAATTCAGGTTTTATTGTAGGACACTTTGTTTTTCAGATTTATATAAATCTACATGGTAATAAAAATATTTATTTACAGAAAAAGGGTTAGGTTGGGTGACTAGCAACTAGAAACTTGCAACCTTTGTTTTCTCTTTTTAAGCTTTCTCATTTCTCTCTTGCTTTCTTTTCTTGTGTCATGTTAGGATAGGGAAAAACGATAAAAGTAGAAAATTCCATTTTTTTAAGGAATTCTTTTAAAAATATGTACCTACTTAAATTAAAGATGATATGTATGTAAATAAGCGTAGACACTTAAAAAGATGCTCATTTCATGTCACTGCCGTTACACCTTTGGCTTACCTATGCCATTATTGAATTAATGACACAATTTTTTTTTTTTTAAAATTAACGGTGAGTGGCATAGGTGAGTCAAATGTGTAACGACAGTGACATGAAATGAACATTTTTTTAACGAATGACATGTATAGACCATGTCTGAAAATTGAGTGGCATTTTTAGGCCTTTTTCGTTATTAAATTGACACCAAATAGTAGCATCCTTAAAAAATTGTTTAAGTTTTGTTTCAAATAAATAATGCATGATTTTGATAATCTTTGCCAACTAATTAATCGGCTGGTACAACTTAGGAAATTATTTCTAGATAGTCTCAATTTCAATATGTTCAATAGGAACTAGCAATCAATTGTGTAACTTACTTATAACCACATGAAAAATGATTGGCAATAGAATTGGTAGTGGATTATTGACAATTGTTTTAGTGCGTCACGCCAATAACCATGATTGCTTGATATTCATATTTCTCTGTAACTTTTCAAATATTGCCGTGGACACAATCATTTACCCCACCGAAACTATTTGTTCCACTTCATTATTCAATAAATAAAATAAATCTAAAATCACACCCAGAAAATTAAGTAATGGCATTTTTTTTAACGTCTTAACCTCCCTTTCTTGTTTAGATTGTCCAATTTATTCGGTTTGTTGTATTGTTAGACAAATGGAAGAGTTTTGGAGAGTTAATTAAAAAGAATAGACCAAAAATATTGACATAAAAAGGTGGTTTCCCTCTGCTTGTTGATAATACTTTTTGGTCATCCTAAACAAAGTCGAGTTTGAGATTTTGCGATTTGGACGGTGAGCTTAGGCTATTCCGGAGATAACGTTTGTCTCATTCTTAATTCTATTATTATTATTATTATTATTATTATTATTATTTTCCAACTGACATTTCGGCTAAGTTCTATTTTGCCTAAAAGAGAAGGAATCGTATAAGCAAATTGGAATTGGGATAATAATGCAATCACTCTCACCCATTCACTTCTTTTATTTGAATTTTGATGGACGGCAATTGATGTTCGTAGGACAGAATGCATACACTATAACTACTTAATTGTGATAAACTGACTTCTCTAAAAAATAAAAGCAGAAATTAAAGGAAATGAGTATCACGTTAAGGATACTTTACTGATACCTGTTTAACATTTTTTTTAAGTTTATCCCAATCAAATAATGCCTTTATATATACAGTTTTTACTTAGCCATAATTAATTGATACAAATTCTCACCTCAATTTTATCTATAATCGTGGCACACTAATATAATTCAGCATAAATATCGCGTGTAAGTGATTCTTTACGTTATTTCAGACGTAGCTGATCAAATCACACTTAATTGAAGACCATCACACCCTATTCTCACATTTTCCTGCTTTTCTTTGACATGGGGTGTGTTGTTTGGTGAAAAATATTATTTTAGAAAAGATAGTTTTGTTGACACAGAAAAGCCCCACAAACCTGAGGATCGATTTCAATCTATGAAGAAGGAATTTAATTCCTCTGATGAAGAAGAAAGAAGAAGAAAGGAAGAAAGAAGAATGAAAGGGAATGGAAAACCAAAGAGTAAAGGGTTTCAGAGTTAAGTAGGTCAAAACAACCTTATGTCCGAAATTGTCACTCTTGCGTGGCTCGATCTTGACCCTTAAAGTTAATAAGTGAATCTCATCTCCCAGCCATCAGATATGGAAGGAGCAGCTGTATATTTAATCTGACTAGAAAGTTCCAAGCATGTGCTTGACACATGTGTGTACATAGTAAAGGAATATTTCTGTTATAGTTACACCACAATAAATAGAAATAGGACAAGTGTAAATAGATTTTCTTTTACAATTTTCTTTACAATAATTTACTTGTACATATAGACCTTTGAGTGATGAATACAATCAGTGAAACTTTTTCTCATTTCATAGTCCTTTTCTTACATGGTATCAGAGTAGCAGTAGCTCGATCCATCTATAATCAATCACAAATCATCTTCTCTATTTCTTTCCTACAATTCAGCCTTCAGCCATGGCAGGAAACACTGAAGCTTCACCCACTCTTTCTCTATCTGGTTCGTCCCGTGCTGGAGTGACGATAGACACAAATCACCCTTATTTTTTGCATTCATCTTATGCACCAGGGATGACTCTAGTCAACTTACCTTTTGATGGAAGAGGTTATCTAGGCTGGAGAAGGTCAGTGTTGGTTGCTTTATCAACTAAGAATAAGATTGGCTTCATCAATGGTGTCTGTGTTGAACCAGATCTGGCGTCTAAGGAACACCCTCAATGGAGTAGGACAAATGATATGGTAACCTCTTGGCTACTAAACTCACTCTCCAAAGAGATAGGAGACAACGTGATTTACTCCAAGACTGCGCAGAGCCTTTGGGACAGCCTTGAACATAGGTTTGGGCAATCAAATGGTGCCAGACTTTATCATCTACAAAAAAAAATTGCAAAGTCAGTGCAAGGGAACATCAGCATATCAGGATATTTCACAACATTCAAAAGGTTGTGGGATGAACTGGACTCTCTCAACTCTCATTTGGGATGTACTTGCAACTGCACATGTGAAGGGAAGACGAAGGTGGCAAAGTTCTTGGAAGATCAAAGGATCATTCAATCTCTCTCGAGTCTAAATGATTCCTATGCACAAGCAAGATGACACATACTAATGATGAACCCACTCTCTAGCATAGATCATGCTTATTCAATACTCCTACAGCATGAAGGTCAAAGGGAGGTATACCTAAGCCCTCACTACCCAGCAGATGGAGCAACATTCATGGCAAACACATAGAACAAGATGACACAAAGGAACAATGGTCAAAAGGATGGAATCTTACACAAAAATATGGGAACCAACAATAGAAATCGAAGGGAAGAAAGACCAGATTCAACCCTAATGCAACTTGTACTCACTATGAAAAGAGGGCATCTTAGATCAGATTTCTACAGGTTGATAGGGTTTCTTGAGGATTTTCAGTTTACCAAAGCAGGAAATCATCAAGGAACAATCAAAGGAAATGTTGTGATGGGAAGTCAAGAGGGAGCAGAAATGGAAGTTACTTCAAATGAAAGAGCTGGGAACATTCAGAATCAATTCTTCGGCAAAGAACATATTTCAGAGCTGGTGAATCTAATAAAAAGTACAGATTGGAGAAGCAACAAATACAGGAAATGAAATCAATGCAAATGCAGTTGCTGGTACTATACTTAAGTATTCTGGAACTGCCTTGCTATTTTTAACACTAAGACTTGGATAATTGATTCTAGAGCTTCAGAGCACATGTGTTTTGATTCAAATTCCTTCCTTAATTTAACACCTCTTCCTGTCCTTTTACATATTAGTTTACCTAACTCTTTTCAATTACATGTCACACATGTTGGAAGTGTTTGCATAAAGCCTGGCATGACACTTAACAGAGTTCTTTATGTTTCCTCTTTCAGATATAATTTACTCTTTGTTCATAAGTTATGTGCTCAATTCAGCTGTACTTTAAATCTCACTTCTAGTGCATGTCTGATGCAGGTCCTTTTAATGAAGAGGGGACAAATTTTTGGAGAAGTAAGGGATAGGGCTATACCTGCTCCAACCAGCTAGTATAGAGTCTAGTTTTCTAAGAATGTAGTTTCAATTCCAAAAGGAAGCAATTCCAATCTAGTTTCTAGTTCTGTTTCTCTTTCAAAGGCAGTATGTGCTAATGCTACTTCAAATGTAAAGGATTGACATGTAAGGCTTGGGCATTTGCCTTTTCCAGTAATGAAAATTTTTAGTTTCATTCATTTTTCCTCAAATTTTGATTATGTTTGCAATATCTATCCTCAAGCGAGACAAACTAGGATTCATTTCCCTATCAGTCAAATCAAAACACATGGTAACTTTGATCTAATTCATATTGACACTTGTGGTCCTTTAAAAAACACAACATATAATAGTTTTAGGTACTTCTTAACCACTGTGAATGACTACAATAGAGGGACTTGGACTTTCTTTTTAAGTTCAAAGAGCAATGCCTTTTCAGTATTGAAATCATTTCTGAATTTGGTAGAAAGACAATTTAACAAGAAAGTGAAAAAGATAAGATCAGACAATGCACTGTAATTAGGAAAAGGTACACAAGAATCCATTTTTCTACTTGAACAGGGAATCATACATGAAACTTCTTGTGTTGCCACATCACAACAAAATGGCGGGGGGGGGGGGGGGGGGGGGGGGGGGGGGGGGGAGTTGAAAGGAAACATAGACATCTTCTTGAGGTTGCAAGAGCTTTGATGTTCCAATCTAATGTCCCTCTACAATACTGGGGAGAATGCATTTTAACCTCTACTTATTTGATCAATAGGTTTCCCTACAGAACTTTGAAAGGGAAAACACCTTATGTGGTTTTATTTGGTAAGCCACATACCTATGGGCACCTAAGATCTTTTGGGTGTTTATGTCATGTCTCTACTTTGAGTCACGACAGAGGGAAGTTTGCTCCCACGGAAACAAGTTGTGTTTTCTTGGGATATGTTGCTCATCAAAAATGATATAAGGTGTTGGATCTAGCAAGTAGGAATGTGTTTGTATCTAAAGATATAAGATTCCATGAGGATCAGTTTCCCTTTGTTCATTCTGCCAACCCCTCTATTCCACCTTACTTTCCCTATACATCTATCATACCTGATAACTCTCCACCAGATTCCACACCTTCTCTCATAGACCAAGGGTCCTCTGTTTCCTGATCATCCTTCACCTAACAGTCCTAATTCCTACAACATCTTTCAGGATCATCCTAATGCACCAACCAACTACTCCCCAGAACATGTTTCTGCTCCTGTTTCTCACCTCAATTTTCAAGATCCTCCACTCACGCCTTCACCTAGTTCTGTTCCTCCCTTGACTCCCACATCTAGTCCTACTGTGTTAATTCCTACTCCACCTCCACCAGCCAGAAAATCTGACAGGGTCAGTAAACAACCAGCTTACTTACAGGACTATGTTGCAATACCATCATTCTCTCAGACCTAATAACTACCTGCTTCACTCATCCTGCCCAACCAATTGTTTATTCTTTTGGAGCATATCTCTCACTAATCAAAAGCTCTTTCATTCTTTATCTACTATCTCAGAACCTAGCAGCTTTGCTCAAGCTTCCTCTCACCCAGGATGGCAGCAGGCCACGACAACAAAAATTGCAGCCCTTGATTTAAACCACACTTGGGATGTGGTAAATTTGTCACCAGGGAAGAGGGCACTACCTTGTAAATGGGTATTCAAGGTGAAACATAATTCTGATGGGACTATAGCAAGATTAAAAGCAAGACTAATGGTGAGGGGGGACATAAAAAGAGAGGGGATAGACTACTGTGAGACTTTCTCCCTTGTGGTTAAAATGACCACCATTCGATGTTTGTTGACAGTAGATGTCAAAAAAGGGTGGAAGGTCTCACAACTTGATGCCATAATGCATTTTTGCATGGGGAACTGCAGGAGGAGGTCTATATGAAATTTCCCGCAGGTGTTTCCCCTCCTAAACCTAATCAAGTTTGTCTTTTGAGAAGATCTCTCTATGGTTTAAAGCAAGCCTCTCGACAATGGTATGCTAGGCTTGCCGGGGCACTAAATTTTAAAGGTTACTCGAGTTCATTGAATGATTATTCCTTGTTTTACAAACAGTCAGGTGGATTATCATCTATTATTGCTGTATATGTAGATGGTATACTCTTAACAAAAGATGATTAAACAAAGATATCTCATATCACTGAATTTCTCAGCATAGAATTCAGAATCAAACATCTAGGGGACATACATTATTTCCTAGGCACGGAAATTCTAAGGGAAAAACATGGCTTCATCATTAGTCAGAGGCAATTTACCTTGGATCTGTTAAAGGAATTTGATTGTAAAAGGGCGGCAATATCTTCTCCTCTTGATCCCTATACCAAACTTCATGCTGACCTTGGGCTTCCAATGGAAAATCCAACTCTTTATCCTCACCTTGTTGGTAAGCTAAATTATCTCACCAACACGAGATCAGATCTGTCCTTTGCTGTTTTATGCCTCAGTCAATACATGCAACAACCACACTTGCACATTTCTTAGCAGCTATGCGAGTTTTGAGGTATTTACACTCAGATCCTTCACAAGAGATTTTTCTATCAGCCAATCCCTCGTTTGATTTGCTGGCTTTTTGCGACGCTGACTGGGCCGCTTGTAGAGATTCTCACAGATTAGTCAGTGGTTTCTTTATCACACTTGGTGGAGCTCTTATTTCTTGGAAGTCCAAGAAACAAATCTCTGTATCTCTTTCCTCCGCCGAAGCAGAATATCGATATATGAGGCGTGTCACAACTGAGATAACCTGGTTGGTTCGTCTTCTTGCTGATTTCTCGACACCGGCGACTTTACCGATACCCATTCACTCTGACAGTCAGGAGGCTATTCACATAGCTCGTAATCTCATTTTTCACGAACGGATCAAGCACGTCGAATTAGACTGCCATTTCGTTCGCCAACAGTCTGGGATCATCACTCTCTCCTTTCTACCCTCAACACAACAGCTTGTCGATCTCTTCACCAAACCATTATCCGGGGCTTCTCACCGAGTTATAATGAACAAATTGGGGGTACTCTCTTTACCCTCCAACTTGAGGGGGGATGTTGACATAGAAAAGCTCCATAAAGTTGAGGATTGATTTCAATCTATGAAGAAGGAAGTTAATTCCTCTGATGAAGAAGAAAGAAGAAGAAAGGAAGAAAGAAGAATGAAAGGGATTGGAAAACCAAAGAGTAAAGGGTTTCAGAGTTAACTAGGTCAAAACAACCTTATGTCCGAAATTGTTACTCACTTACGTGGCTCGATCTTGACCCTTGAAGTTAATAATTGAATCTCATCTCTCAGCCATCAGATATGGAAGGAGCAACTGTATATTTAATCAATTCTAGAAAGTTCCAAGCATGTGCTTGGCACATGTTTGTACATGGTAAAGGAATATTTCTGTTATATAGTTACAACACAATAAATAGGAATAGGATAAGTGTAAATAGATTTTCTTTTACAATTTTCTTTTCAACAATTTACTTGTACATATAGACCTTTGAGTGATAAATACAATCAGTGAAAAATCCTCTCATTTCATTGTCCTTTTCTTACAAGTTTTCTGTAGTGTGTGATTGAATACCTTGAATTTTCTAAAATATTTTTTTCTAAGAAAGATATGATTGAATTGTTGGGTTTGGGAGGGGTTAACGAGGGTATAGGTCTCCTTGGGTCCTATTTTAGTGCTCCTCCTTTGTAATACAATTGTAGCAAAGGCATTTGTGAATGAATAGAGCAGAGTCTTGTTCAATCTTAAAAGGAAGAAAAAACAAAAGGTACAAACTAGAAACAATATTTTCTTTTTCATTTGTTGGAAGAAACAAAAAGGAAATTACAGATGCAGCAAAAAAGAATTGACGGGATGAATAAAATATTGGAACTCCAATTTGGAATGATTCAATCCTGAAAACTGCTAGTAATTTGTTATAGTATTAGGTTGGTCCAAAGGTGACATTTGCAAGTCGAGAACAAAAGTCAGAAGAGTAATTTATGCCAAGTGCCGTCCATGCTTCGTGCGTGCGGTCAATTTATAAACCATGTGATATATTCTATTATTGAAGTCTCTCTCTCTTTTTCTATTAAAATAGTAATAATAGCAACAATATCTATAGGTGATTTTCTCACTCTGTGGGTTAGTGGTGACCTCAAACAAATTAGTCAAACTATAACTTAATGCTCTTGCGCAACTACAGAACAATCAACAGCTCTCTGTAGACTTTATGCGCTTAACAATTTGCCTTTTCTTTTCCTTGTTCACTGCAATAACATATATATAGAGAGATACATGTATGTATCATACATGTTTACAATATGTACAAATTATGCACCTTTTTGTGTGTTAAGGTAGTGTATCAACAATTTGATGCTTGATGAAAAATAAAGAATTAAAGTACCTCTGGGGTGCAATTAGTGAACTGTCAATCGGCGAACAAGAAGAAGAAGAAGAAAAAGAAAGGTAGCCATTTTATTATAGGTTCCACCACTTGCGTTTCTCCATGGCCTTGACGAGCTCACCTGCAAGATCTGCAAAGTTTTCGGCCCCACTTTGTAGCTCCTGAGTGTTTTTACTGAGCCTCTGGTAAAGATGGTAACAGAAAGTTTGTAGGAGGGATATCAGAACTTCAATCTCAGAACTGAGTAAAAATGGAATCTAAAAGATTTACTAGAAAAAGACCGAAGATGGTTAAATGCACCTGTCTATCTATAAAAAAGGGTACTACCTTGGAAATTCATTTCTTGAATCCTTTTTTAGAGTTTGACTACGAATAAAAGTAAGTGAAAAATGGTAACTGAACAAGATGTATGGTAGGATATGACAATAGTGTTCTAATAGTAATAATTTTGAGTATTAAAGTTGATAACAATGTCTAAGTGTTGATGGAAGCAAGTGACATGGAAAAAAGAGTGAGATGCTTGTAGAGGGAAAGTTAACAGACACCATTTTCCCCATTTTGTTGTAAAATATATTGGAGAAACATTTTCTAAAACTCAAGGTAACCCAACACTATGATTTCGTCAAAGGAAGTTTTTATTGACATACTAAATGCACCCGAGCAGTTGTAATGTGAACAAAATATTGAACTATGCTGAGACAGAGGCACTGGTGCCATTGTTTGCAACTATGTTGCGCGGACTCTCCAAAATGTAGCCGCACCGTGTCGGATCCTTAAAAAATGCACTACTTTTGGAGGATCCGACACTTATCCGGCCACATTTTCGGAGAGTCCGAGCAACATAGGTTTTCAGAGTAGTGTACAGTCACTAAATTCAAAACCACTATATGATCCCCAAAAAAAATAAAAAATCATGGCCTTTCTTCGAGCTTAAGATGAAAACAAATTATACATGAGATAAATGGTGTTCTTGATTCAATTCATTTTCATCAAATAATGACAATAATTACATGTGGCAAGGGGGGAGTCTTTCATGAGGTTGAGTCAACACACTGAAGTTTCTAGCTAGCCGTCCAATTAAAATTAAGAGGAAGATTGTTGTGATCTAACAATGCCACAAACTACTATAGGTGTCCAAGCTCATGATTTTGACATGCGGCAAGTTAGCATCTCTTAAACGACTTCTTTCAATGTCATTTCATGGAAATAACTACCACTTTACTTCAAAATAGAAAATTAAGCAAATGAAAAAAAAAATTACAAAATAAATTTATTACTTACGTTGTGCAATATACTAGCAGAAGAACAAAAACATGCATATGAATATTGCAGGATGAAGGTTAAGAAAACATGCTTTAAATAGACATACCTCGAGTTTCTCCTGTCGCTCAAGAAGCTTATCTTTAGCCTCCGCTGCAGCAGAGGCAGCATCCTACAAGTAATGAGCAAGTCAGTAAATGCAAATGCCCAAATACAGTTACTCATTGTGAGATATATTTGTAGGATAGTATTACCCCCTTGTTTCTATATTTAGCAATGATTTCTTCACGAGTTCTTTGTCGTGGCTTGGCATCACTAGTACCACCTTCCAATAACCTGTCTCTATCGGTCTCCTTTTCTGGATAAGTGGAGTAAAACAATAGATTCATTAAGGGTACACGAAGGAAAAAAGATTCTATGTACTGTGTAGCAATACAAAATACCTTTTCTGACATCATCACTGCTGAGAGATGATGAAGTAACATGAACAGGTTCTTCAATTTCAATATCATCTGTAACAAACGAACAGAGACAGTTAAGAATCAATCTGTACTAGTGGACCATAACCTTTTTCAAGAATGCTCATAGTAGGGCTAGGGAAACTACCTAACTTCAGTTCCAGGCTTCCAAGGTCATCCATTACATTTGTAGGGTCTGAGAACGGAAATCTAGAGAATATGTTTTCCAGATGAGTAACAAGAGAATCTCGAGCGTTACTGTAATCAGCAGCCTGCTGTCCTTTAAACCCTTTCAAACCCTTCATGATGCCACCAAAAATACCGGCGGTACCATTCTAAAAAAAGCAGAAAATTACCTTCCATAAGAGGTCTAGCAAAAGACAAAGAATAGAAGCCTGATATCACACTGTAGGAACCTGTTTCTTCTTTTGATGTTGGGATGTACTGACAGCATCATCTGCAGCAGCCGCGAGAGATTTATTATGAAGCGAGGGTAAAGCTTCCGGAATCCTATAAATAGATCATTGTTATCCCATCATACCATAAACAGAAAGCTCATGAATGTGTGTGGAGACTCTTTTGATCTTCCCCTGGGCAGCAGGGCTGAGTATTTTAGGATTGCGGGATTACATGCAAGATGGAATGTAAATGAGTGACAGACCTGAAATCATTTCCAAAGGCCAACAGAGATAAAATAGCAAATTCAGACCCATTCACCTACAAATTGAAAGAACAATTAGCAAAATATTAGTGTATTGAAAAGAAAACACAATCAAGAGTGAAGTCAATAATGAGCCCTTAACAGCCTATCAATAACCCCTTAGATTGTACCAAGTTATCGTGCCTCATTCTTCCAAGATCTTTTCTTAATTGCTTGACACATTAAAACGTTGTAATACACTGTTAACCAGTCATAATTTTCTGGAAAGTATTTTACAACCATCACAAACTGAGTAGAAGCATTATGGTGAGAGTCAGACGTAGTCCTGTCCTAACTATAATCTGGAACGTGGGCATGGGAAGCAATCATAAGCAGTTCTATTGGTTTCAACCTAACATAGAGCCCCAGTATACTAATGAAATGTTATAGACAATGAAATGGGTCCTAATATAAAATAGCAAGCAGTCTCATGAGTACAAACAAGTAGTCTATCTTTTTACGTGGAAGGGAGAAAAAGAGGGAAGACAATACCAACCAGTGAAATCATCCCTTTACCAGGAGAACTTATGGTCTTATCCATGTTTATTTTGGAATTCCATCGAAGTGTAGACATTAATGAAGATTCTCCCAAGACATTAAGATCCGGCAAGGACCTGGCAAGAGTTGATGTAGATTAATCATATGTTTTCCACACATATGCATCAAAATACTCGAACAATGACAAATGAATCTCAAAAGAATCGGTAATCTCAGGATAAAATAAAATCCATCACCAAAATGCATACAGTCAGAAAACGTCTGTAAGCCAGTGATGTTCATCTCACTGCTCAAGCATGCATGAGAAGAGTACAAAAAGAGAGACACAAATAAAGTCTTTTTACCTTATTTCAACTGCTCCACTCTGATATACTAGAATCAGTCCGTATTTTTCAGCATCATTCTTAAGAATGGAAGTCCAAGAACACGGTTTATCAAGTTTAACTTCACGAATAGGGTTGACACCGCCCTATAATTACATAATCTTATTACAAACTAGTGAAGTTAGGAGATTAACAGGAAACACAGCAGTAGTGAATGGTAAAAGAAAGACACCTGAATTATAGAACTTAAAGAGAACAAATGCAAGCCATTCTGACAACAAAGCAAAATTTGGTAATCCACACATTTCTGTCTCAAATCTTCACGCTGCACAGCACTGTCTAGCGTTGAAGAATGCTTTTGCAACTCTTCAGAGACAGAGGTGATGTCATCTACATACAACAAAAAAGCTTTTAAGAAGCTAATAACTTTTTCTTCATTGATAAGAATTTAAATAAGGACCTAATTACAATTTCCTCTTCATAAGAGTTTTCATAGAGATTAATTGATTAAAAATGAAAAGTCATGCTTGCCTAAAATATACAGAGCTAAAGCAGTTGACATTTCCTTTGTGTGTTTTGCCTGAGAGCTAATTTTATTGCCAGTGGAGCCATCGAGCAAAAACAATTCTGCATCTCTGGTTAATACTGAAATAACCTCTTTCGGATGTGCATTTGTTGTTCCCTCTTCACAGTGGTCCACAGTGTCTTCACGAGCATCAGCTAATGTTTTCACAGCCACAGAAGTGATTCCGGAACTTGAGCTGGATAAACAATCCGTAACGAACAAGGCTGATAATGAACTAAT
Organism: Nicotiana paniculata; assembly: GCA_005239505.1. NCBI lineage: Eukaryota > Viridiplantae > Streptophyta > Magnoliopsida > Solanales > Solanaceae > Nicotiana > Nicotiana paniculata. Next base: position 22,012 of record ML366365.1, on the reverse strand, counting down.
ATCAAGCATGGCAACCTGATAGGCCAACACAAACATGAACATCTGACAGATTTCCAAAGTATCTGCCACTACAATTAGTAATGATCAAAAGAATACTGCTTGGATTGACCTTACCTGGCCGCTTTCAAATCCTGCGACAAGTCTGGAACCCACAGCTACAAATTTTAGGATGCTTACTGGAGATTTTACCAGGGAAAACTGAAAGCCAGTATCACCTGGACAGTACTGAACTGAAAATGAACTAGATACGGATCACTATAATGATGCAGAATGAGATTGTTGTGTATAAGAATGAAAATGTGTAATGACATGAACTTGATGAAGAAAGAAATTTGTTTCATCACTCATGGACTCACGAATCCCTTCCACTAAAAATGTAAAATAAAAAGGAAATACTACTTGTCATGGTCCACGCCTAACTACCAAGGTGTTGCTCACTCTGCCCAACCTTTGGGGCCTCAAAGTTTTGTCCCCTTAGACTTTAACCCAACAGGCACCTCAACAGTTAAATTCCAGAACCCACTTATATGGTCCCTAACATTCACCTCATTCCGATGCGGGATTTTCCTAAGCTAAGCTTCACGGCAAACCCCTTTCAAGTTCAACCACCAATTGTTTGTGCTCTATTATAATTGAGTTTAATCAGGAAAAAAAAAACAAGTTTCTCTACTCATGCCACTTCTCTCTGATCAATTGTCAGTACCACATTTGAGTATAACTACTCCTATATAAGAGCTTCTTTGTATTGAGTTTAATCATTAAAAACAACTTTCTCTTCTCATGCCTCTCCTCTTCGATCTATTGTCAATACCACCTAGCAGAATTAGAACTTAAAGCAGAAAAGTGATGATTGTTCTCCTGGAGACTCCTAATAAATGAGGAATTTCAGACCTCCCACCCATGTCAGGCCAGTATCTATCTACTGTTTAGAAGAATACCTCAAAATGACATAAGTTACAGAAGAGTTTAAGAACATAAAGGCATACCGTCCTGTTCAGTATCCGGAACCAAGTTCAAGCTAGTTGTCACAGACTGCCCCATGAGGCTATAAACACGAACCTACACAAATGAAAAGTATCAGTACGTTATGCACAGATGGTGTTACCAGTTTCTCAAAGATGCAGCCATCTGAAAACATGATAGATGTTACCTGGCCACATTGGTGGCCAACGGCAAGAGTTAAAGCAGTGGAGCAGAAATCCAAAGCAGATATTGCTGTTCTAGGACCAGTGTCTTGAATGCCCTCCACCTGGCCAGCACACTTTGACATGTTATCTTTAAGTATCGACATGCCAATGAAACTAGAGACTACTTTTATGACTATATAGGTGAATTTGAGAACACATCAAGGCAGTTGCTTATCAGTTAAGAGTCGAATAAATGCAAAATGCAAGGACCTGAGTTTCCAGAATAGCTATAAGTGAAAAGACTGGAAATGTTGCATTCCACAGACGGACAGATCCATCCAGATAGCCAGCAACAAGTATTCTCCCTATTCCACCATCCTCAGTAAGAGGAAGTTGTCTAGCAATACTACCACTTAGAGGCATTTTGATCTCCCGTTCAGTCACACCATGAGCTGGATGGAGTTGTGCATTCATAACTTCCTAAAGAAACAACTAAGATTAGTTGAAGAAGATTATTATAACAAATGACAGCGGATTTGCATTGAATGATCTAAATTAGAAAGCATCCAGTACCTCGGATGGAGTCCTTGAGGAATTCCATTTCCTATCCACTGGATATAGGTTTGCCACAGTTATACGTGGTTCAAGGGTAGGTACAACTGTAGGACACTTAACAGCAAAATCTGCATGCTTCTTCTTTGGGTTAGATTTTAAAGCAGACAAGCTTGTCTTGTCATAAAAGTGCAGTTGCCCTGGATTTGTCAACACAAACAAGGAAGAAGGATCATCAATTCCTGTTCCATTAGCATTTGAAACTACAATGGCATCTGCAAAAGATCCATCAAGTCCAAGGTCTACTCTTTCAACACATTTCAGTGCTGCTATCCCAGAGGACCAATCAAGATTCAAGACCTGCCTAACACAAAGAAAAATATTGGCATAAATGTAGGCACACATCAAACTAGACACCACAAAAAATCATGTATCGTATTTTTTTGTTTGAGAAGGTAAATAATTTTATTAAAGTTCAGAAAATCCCTGAATACAAGCAGTATACCAAAAAGTAGAAAACGTAGGCTAAAATAAGGTTCTACAAGAATTTGGGACAGCTTAAAATTCCATATGATTCAGTTTTTTAGCAATGGAAACTATTGGCATGTTTAAGCTTTCCCGCATTCTTCTAATGTTGTACTTCTTATTTAACCAATTTAACATGCTAACTTTCCAAAATTAACAATTAATTAGAATAACCACAAGTTTGTAGAAAGCACAAATTCAATCATAATTTAAACCATGCCATGATGCTCTCTCTCTATTGCAAGCAATTTCTTTTTGGGAAAATAAATTTTTTTATTACCAATAGCAATCTGTACAGAAGAAAAAAAGTACTGCATATGGACAGCCCCATTGCAGTAACAGTTAACTAACTACATCCAAACTACCAGTCAACTAAACTATGGTACTGCAAGCATATTAATATGACTAAGCTTAATTCTAACTTGTTGATATTGCCAATATGGATCTTCTACTTCCACGTGGACTTTTTTCACTAAATCTGCATTGATTCTTGGAGATTGTAAGTCCTTAAACTACAACTTTCTTCCATGTGATTTTAGGTATACCTCATCACCTTTTAACACCTTCAATCATCATTGCGACACACCAATGGACCAACACATTTGGACTTCTATTTTAGATTTAGTTTTACTAATTATATTCTAAAATGTAATAGCATAATAGGGGACAAACATATAAATTTAGCTTAATATAGCATATTGAAGCAAAATGATAAAATATAATTTATTAGTTAAATACTTGTTACTAGAATCCAAAAAAATATGAAAATTAAACCATTCTATTGTGTTTAGCTTATCAAATAACTTTTGAAAAGCTAATCATCCAAAATATTCTTTGCTAGTTCTGATCCTTCTTTTGTCTAATTTTTCATTTTGTTTCAAAGGTAATTATAAAGTCAATTTTCTAGGGTAGGATAACATTTATTCTTAACTACGTTCCATTTTTAATATCAATAAACTTCACAATAATATAATCATCATCATTTGGAGAAAATACTGATTCCGNTTTTTTTTTTTTTTTTTTTTTTGGGTTGTTGCTATCAAGAATGTTTGATCTTTATTTGTTGCAAGTGTTCTTTTTCTATTTGTCAAAAGTGGTATTTAATGTTTTGTATATTATTCTTCTCCTTTTCCCTTTTTTCATTTTGTTTTATGATTCCTGACTAGTAATTGTGCTTCTTATGGAATACTATATGCCTGCTAAATCTATAACTTTGAGGAAGTTTATATATCATGCCTTTGGAGTTTAGGAAATTCATCTTAAATAAAAGGAAAAAAAAGAGAAAATTATCCTCTATATGTTGGAATTATCTATCGAGTGTAAGGCAAATATGTAATGAGATTAAAATAGTCAAAACGCTAAACCACTAATAAGACTGATTATTTGGCTAGTATATATATAAATAATACTCTCTCAGTTTCAATTTATGTGAACTTGTTTGACGGGGCATGGATTAAAAAAAAAAGAGAAGACTTTTGAACTTGTAGTGTAAAACGAGGCACAGATAGTTTGTGTGGCTATAAATCATTGCATAAAGGTAAACTGTTTCCAAATATAGAAATGGGTCATTCTTTTTGGCACGGACTTAAAAGGAAATAGGTTCATATAAATTGCAACGGCGGGAGTAATTAGTATCACTTATAAGGGAAAAAAGAATAGTTATCATCTCTTAAGAAATAAAATCCATCTAGTGCTTTTAGTAACTTGGGTGGTGAGACCCAATCCAGAAGCCTAGTTTTGACTGTATTCCAGTTAAACAACTCTCATTAACTATACAGGAGGGTACTTCAACTAAAGCCTGAACACCAAATAAGGAGGATAATTGACTTGAAAAAAGAAATCTCAATGAGGAACTTCAGAGAGAACAAAAGAGAAAAATAACAGACATCAAAACTGTATTACATGAAACTAACTGCTTCAGAACACAAAATAGATCTCAGATATCAACTATGAAGTTCTGGCACTGTCAGATAGATGGAGTACAAGATTTTAAACGACATGTAACATTTAACAAGGATCACTGTGCTCTCGTTCAATTAGATTCAGCAAACCAAATGAGATAAAAGGAGAAGGAGAATTTGTCATAGCAAAATCATCAAGAGCAAATAAGCTTTGGTTCTGCATGTCTCCAGGTGTATGGATGTCATATTTGCTGAATGCTAACAGAATTAAGATGGAGATAGAAGAAAAGGCTAAGCTGAGAAACTAAATTAGGATTAGTGCTTACCGTCAAGGCCTCCTCTGATCCAATTGCATCACCACCGTAGACAAACAATTGCCCCCCACAACCATTCTGTCCATTGTTAGCAGACCAACGCAGAATAATAACAGGGAGTCTTCTATCTCCTGCTGAGAGTTGCAGCTTGACATAACTAGACGAAGCTTCGGCCTCTGAACTTTTCTTGCCAGGAACTGATAAGTTCCACAACAAGATATCTCCATCAACATAACCAACGGCCAAAATTGACCCATCAGATGACAACCAACAGAGTGAGCTTATTTCCTTTTCCCCTTCTTGATTATCTGATGAAACACGAAACTTCTCTTCACTTGCATTTTTTGAAGCATGAACAACAATTTCATCCTTCACATGGAGCTGTTTATACTTTTTAACAAGAACAGCTCGATCTTCTGTAATGTCCCAGAGAATAATTAATCCATTCTCATAAGCAATTAGGACCCTGATGACACAAAAAAGAAAACATCGCTGAGACCCTAAAATGACATTGCTGAGACCCTAAAAAGTATTTGAGTGAAGGAAGATACCAAGAAAAAATATGTGATAAGAAGCAGAATAGAGTAGATGTTGAAGACAACTCTAAAATGAAAAACCGAAAACCAGAAAATAAGGAAGACATTTTGATGACCTCTTACCTATTTCCAAGTGAACTAGGTTGGGGAAGTAAACCAACAATGGCTAGTTGATCAGGCATTGAAATCTCAGCAGCTTCTGCAAGAGATGGTTATGGCAACATGAAAAGCATTTACATACAGTAGTTTACATCTGTACATTTGCTTTGGGGGATAAAAATCCCTGCATATTAAAAGAAGTGGAATGTCCAAAAGAGCAGGATATGACTTAGTCCTACAAGCCAAAAAGGGAAGACATTCATGAAAATGCATTTCTTACTCGTATTTACGTTAAACGTTCCTAATTACTCCCTCTTTCCCAACTTATGCAGCTCTTTCCTTTTTAGTCGATCCAAAACAGAATGTCATACTACCTTATTTCGGAACAATTTAACTTTAAACTTCTCACTTCACCCTTAATGAGATGATTTAAAGCGACATAAATATATATGACTTGTTTTAGACCACAAGTTTCAAAAGTCTTCCTTTGTTTCTTAAACTCCATGCGCAGTCAAAAACTGTCGCATAATTAGGACAGAGGGAGTATCAGTTATCCTCCTACTCTTTCACCTCTAACATTCCAAAGATTCAAGTTACTCATGTAAATCATAAGTTCATTGATGCTGCATGCGCTGAGAAATCCTAAAAATATTAACCATCATTGAAAGCTAAGCAATTGAGTTATTCAGAAGCGTGTGGAAACTAAAAGAAATTTCCAAGAAACAGGCTGGTGTATTGTTTGGCTTACTTTGCCTTAAGAGTTGATGTCAATGTTCTTATAAAACCATCAACCTATGTGCCAAATTTAAGGCTTATTAGATGCTACATAAATCAATTATAGCAGATATTCTCAGTGGTGGAACTGCATGTCAAACAAAACTTCACTGCTTGGCCTCTAGTTCAAATTTTTTAGTGTTATAGCAGTTTTGCGACTGCAAATGCAATCGAGCTTAGATAAGATTGTCAATTAGTTTACATAATTATTTTCATATCGAATCTCGACTGCAAATTGATCAACTGTAAGCTTACCCTAAAAACTATAAGCATCACAAGAGCAATAACCAGGGTCTCACTAATGCCAATCCGTGATACTGTGAAAACCAAAACTAGAGAAAATTCAAGAGCAAGAACGGGGTAGAAAAGAACATTTGGAACAAGAGATAAGTTGACAATGAAAATGCATTAGGAAAAGAAAAAAGATTTAGCATTAGGTTTTCCCAGTCAAAATTAGTCAAAAGTTTCCATAATAGAAACTAGAATGGAAGACTAAAAGAAATGAAATAAGAAGAAACACAATGGTTACGCAATTCACATTGTCTCAAGTTTCTCTGCAACTAAGAGAACATTTAGACACTAATTTCTGGTAAGCCACGATCCTCTAACTATATGAAACCTACTGATAAAGAAATGGACCTTGTGCCTAACTCAACCCCAGAAGCTAGCTCATGAGGTGAGGCTTGTCCAAGACCATTTAAAGAGACCTCCAATCTCTAAGATGCCCTATGTGGGACTCTAACACCTACTACATACCAGATTTCTGAAAGCAATCCCATTACCAGCTATAAGATTCGGAGGAATGTGATAAGGTAACAGTTCCAAGCTCCCTTCTCTGCTCTCGTACTTCAGAACAGAGAGATATCCATATTCATCGCCCACAAACCTGTGTACAGCCATATCGCTTCTATCAAACACAAACTTAATTGTACAGTAAACAAAAATCCTTTGAAAAGCAACATCTACCCATTTACATGTAATGAGTGTCATAGATCATGGAGAATGCAGTAATATTGGACTCCCATTGTAAATTAGAAGACATTCTCCTGTTTTCTAGATCCCAAACCTGTCAATTTTAAAGAAATTGGCTGTTAAAGAGCTGTGAATGCAGCATATGGACAATTGGGGAAGAAATAAAGCAGCGATGAAGGAAGAGAAGAGAGTGGAGCAGATTCATGGCTGGCTAACAGTAATCCCATCTCCCGCAAAGGCACATTAATGCAAGAGAAGAGTTTCCTGGTTACCTGAATGAATAAGATTCTACCTTCTTAAACAAATAAATATGTATGTGTGTGTGTGGATTAACTTGCCTACCACTGTCACATCAAAAGCTTCTGTCAAAGTAAGTACATTGTTATACATCTCCACCAATGAACTAAGAGATTCAATAATAACAGCTCTGGAACCAGTCTTTACTAGGTTAAATTGCAAAGCAGAAAAATTACCTGAATTTCATTTCCATTTGAGACGCCCACTAAAAATCCTTGGTTTTGCAGGAACTGGAAAGAGGTAAGAGAAACATATATGTATATCAGAAGAACACCAACATATTTGAAGTGGATGCTAACCATCACCATGTAGTAAAATATATAACACCAAACATATGGATGCATAGAGTCAAGCATCAGCTTGACAAAAATATCATGAAACCAGAAATGAATTTCATCAGTTGATAACGCAAAACATCAAAACCAAATAAACAAGTGATAAACAAATCTGTGGAGAAACAGCCCTTGGAAAGAAAGAAGAAACAGAAAGGCAACCTAAATAAAATCAGTCATATATTTTGACTACAAAACTGAGAGCCTCAGCACCAAGAAGAATTCCCACATGCTCGCAGTCTAAGTTCAGAAAAGTGCATATATGCAGATACACACAGAGAGAGACTTCACGCAGCTTAGATTACAAACCTCCAAATTCTTGAATGGTAATGGCTTAGGAGACAAAAGAAGGCCCTCAACATTAGATCCACCAATCACTTTAATCCTTCCATCCCTGTAATTATAATGATTAATGAATTGTATACAATAATTAGGACAGAGTAATGAGGATAAGACAGTTCTAGTTGATGGCAGTTCCTTCAAGCTACTGCATCCATGCTTGTTACACATGAATGCGAAAGCTGAAATGACATATTTCTGAACTATGTTTGAGGTCGAAGAAGTTTCATGTATTTATATGATGGAGTGTAGGTTCAGCTTCTTTGTACAGCTTATGATAAAGAAAGTGTTATATTCATGTCACCCGAAAAATTATGGCAATTGGTCCTAATATGTGTTTTACATGGTGATACTGCAGCCTTCAAAGAATTGTTAAATGATATGTTGCTCGGATCCTTCAAAATTTTGCCGCACCCCTGTTGGAACGATTTGAGCGTCGGTGCGGGATACATACCAGATTTGGTCTACCTAACTTGGGTGCTTTGGTTTGATTATTAGCTTGGTTTGGTTTTGGTCTATGCCATATATATTTACACAAAGTACTAGAACACTTTGCTATTATATAAGATAACTTATTAATAAAATATTAAACATTAACAAAGAAAGTAATTTTTACAACAAATACTTCTTGCCACCACAAATACTTTTTGCTTTCTAGTCATTAACAAAAGTCAAGATGAATAAGTAGACAACGATAGATTTGAACAAAATTTCTAGCAAAAAATAATTGCTTTTCTCTGTTCAAACTCTATATATATATAAGAAAGTCCTGTTTGAAAGTTCTCTCTAGGAACTTATTACTCCCAGATGAACTCCTCAATATTGAGTTACTTCCAAAGTTAAGAGGCTTCTGTACCTTGTAGCTAAAGGTGACAAATAATGCACTATATTATCTGCTACTTATCAGCCCATACAAAAACCGGTAATAAAAGTTTTGTACATTAAACAAAGCACCATCACAAGCATCTTCAAAGGCATATAAAAGAATATGCTTTTTACTCACAATGTTCCTATAGCCAAGAGTTGTTGTATAGGGTCAAATGCCAGAATAGATGCTGTAGATGGAATACCATAGTGAACAGCAATTGTTGCTTCCAGGTCTGTCAGTTTCTCATTTCCTCGGGATGCACTATGCTGAGAACATGTGGATAGAGAGTTTGAAAGCACAATACAGTAAATCAGCAGACAGAGACAACTAGGTTTTAGTTATATGCTATGCAAGTATTGTTCATGCAAGCTGGAAAAGACTTTCTAAGTGCACTATCAAATTGCCCGTAATCATATGTTGCATTGACAGAAGGAAAACGAATGTGTGAGCAATACAAATCATCTCTTGCACTGGCAAAGCAGCAAAAGCTGAACTTAGAATTGCCATCTCTTTCTCTCCATGTTTTCTATCTTCAATGCAGTCTCTTTCTTGGCCTTTGGGGAGAAGCAAAGCAGAAAACATCATTTAAGTAAGTTCTTTTTTGCTTCCACCATCCTAATTAGTTCACAGAATGCTCTTCAACTAAGAAGGCTTTCAAGGTTTGCACCTCTCAAGAACAAAGGAGAGAAAAACAAAAGTACCCCGCTAAAAATTTTCACAAAACTAGCAAAAGCGTTCTTCAAACTCACATGAGAAGAATGTATGATAAAAAGAACCTTACCCACTTGTTCCTCAATCCTCCAAGATTGTACGAAATGTTGAATAAAGGAAGAAGAATGAATAAAAGATAAATTACGTTTTTGAAGCAAGAGCTTAGAAAAACTAATCACCAATCTCTATTTTCAGAATATTGTGCCCTTTAAATAGGTATTATAATGAGTAAAAATGATCAGTTTAAGGAAAACTAATCCTAATTAAACTAGGACAAGAATAAGAAATATCTATCCTAACTAAAATAGAAAAAAGAATTCGAGTAGGAATGGAGTACCAACTAACAATCCTAGTTACTTAAACAAGAATCAAATTACTAGGAAAAAAGAAATAAGAAATCTAAGTTTTTAAGGAAAAGAAATCCTAATCTTGATTGTATTCTTGGACTTCTTGAGTTTCTTGGATTCTTGGCCTTCTTGATCTTGCATCAAGTAGGAAGGTCGACCACGACATAAATAGACACTTGCTGATGATAGGCTATAATTACGTATTGTAGTCGCTTATTACACTCTAATTTACTGCACTTTAATTGAGTTTGAGCTTTATTCGCTAGTGTTTTGCACTAAATGTGTGTTTTATGCCTTGTAGGAGTGATTCCGATCTATGTAGATATTTTGGAATGAATTCAAGCTATTCTAGAGCTTTGAAGTTTGAGTAAAAACCCAAGGATTAAGTTGGGATCGTGTTCAGGGATCAACGGATGATAGTGCACTTTTAGAACGAAACGACTTCTTGAGTTTCTTGGATTCTTGGCCTTCTTGATCTTGCATCAAGTAGGAAGGTCGACCACAACATAAATAGACACTTGCTGATGATAGGCTATAATTACGTATTTTCGTCGCTTATTACACTCTAATTTACTGCATTTTAATTGAGTTTGAGCTTTATTCGCTAGTATTTTGCACTAAATGTGTGTTTTATGTCTTGCAGGAGTGATTCCGAACTATGTAGATATTTTGGAATGAATTCAAGCTATTCTAGAGCTTTGAAGTCTGTAAAAACCCAAGGATTAAGTTGGGATCGTGTTCGGGGATCAACGGATGATAGTGCACTTTTAGAATGAAACGAGGAATCGAACAGGCATATTGAGCATTGTCCAGTAAAACGCACATAACTTTTCGCTCAGAAATTCGTTTGGGCTCCACAATATATCGTTGGAAAGCTATTTAAAAGGGCTACAACTTTCATGTTTTACGTTTTTCAAAATTTCCACAGCCGTGCTGTGTGGGGCGCCGCGTAGCGCGCCGCGGCTATGTAAATTGCTGCTGCCCTCAAATCGCATGCTCTCTGAAGTTCCCCACAAGCACAACGCGTGGTGCATCGCCCCATGCGGCGCGCCTGTGCAAGTTTTACAGATTTCTATTTCGCGAGGAGAAGGTGTTTTCGTCTGGGCCCGACCCTACTTGGTATAAATACATGTAAAAACGTTATTTTTGTAACTTTGGACAGACTTTTGACCTAGGGAGAGCACAGAGTCGCCGTGGAGGCCGGGTTTCATCTTTTCTTCCACTAAACTTAGTATTTTTTATGTTTCTTTGTATGATTTGTTGTTTGGCTACCATGTCTATGTGGAGCTAAAACTTCACGTTCTAGGGTTGTGGTTCTTTCATGACTATTGTTATTCGAATATTGATTTTGATTTCTTGATTTATCTTATTGGTTTATTTATTCAATCTTGTACTTAATTATTTGATTTCTTGATCACCAATTGAATACTATCTACGAATCTAGAGCTAACTCGAAAGTGGAAATTCTAGATTGCATATAGGATTGAGTAGAGCAAGTTCTTGAACCTGGGTATCGGGGAATGGATTCGTGGTTAGGATAGATATATACCTAATTGTCTTGCTTGGGAATTATAAATGCATTCTTGTTAGTTCTAATTCCATAGACATATAGACATTAGGTTAGCTTGAATAGGTGAGAAAGAACTCGACAAACTCTTATGAGCAATATTAGCCCTGTCAACCAATAAACCAGATAAATTAATTAGTCAAGTCAATTGAATAATACAATATGATTATTAGATAGCCCATAACCCTAGATCATTTTCATCGCATTGATAACATAAAATTCAGCTATCCTTTTGTTCAAAGTTCACTATTTGTTTTTCTTTATTTTAATTAGTTTAGAATCAAATACTTATAGGTTTAATTCTTATTTAGATAGTTAGGATAATCTAATTTAGTTAATAGTTAATCACAAGTCCTCGTGGGTTCGACATCCGACTTTTAGTCACTTTATTACTTGACGACCGCGTATACTTGCGTTGCGTTTGGCCGCAACAAGTTTTTGGCGCCGTTGCCGGGGAGAAGTTAATAGTTAATCACAAGTCCTCGTGGGTTCGACATCCGACTTTTAGTCACTTTATTACTTGACGACCGCGTATACTTGCGTGTGCGTTTGGCCGCAACAAGTTTTTGGCGCCGTTGCCGGGGAGAAGTAAGTTAACTTTCTTTAATCCCCCTTCATGAGCGGGGAAGAGATAAAAGATAGACTACAGATAGTACCCGCGCTTGAATTAAAGATCTTATCTGATGGAGGAGCTCTTGGGGTAACTGGTAAAGTTGTTGCCATGTGACCAGGAGGTTACGGGTTCCAGCCGTGGAAACAACCACTTGCAAAAATGGAGGGTAAGGCTGCTTACAGTAGACCCTTGTGGTCCGGTTCTTCCCCGGACCCCGCGCATAGCGAGAGCTTAGTGCACCGGGCTGCCCTTTATCCGATGGAGGAGCTCTTACATTGTGTTGCATTTTACTTGGTATCCCAGTCTACTCTACTGTATTTGTATTGGAGTGATGTAAGAAAAACAATTAGTTGAACCTATATATAGAGTTACCCTTCACAATATTGCAAACCAAACTTCTAAGAATTTGGTATTGACTCAAGAAGAAAAGTGTTGATTCCATTTTAATCACACTTTTGCTTATTTCTGTCTAATTTCTTCCGCAGCCTGAAATCCAGCCATAGCCCCTGTTTTCACAGGACATGAAACAAGGCCCAGATAATGTCACCTCATATTTCAAGTCTTCAGTTTAAAGACTGAAAAAGTTCGACAAAGACATAGTGACAAGTTCAAACGATTTACATTCTTGAATGTGACTAGCCCTAGCCCTGATTATAAGAAATGCAAAAATGCTCCAATAGAAACAATTAGCTCTGGCTATTGCTTATGAGCTGACAAGAAATGATCATTCTTTTACTTTAGATTGTCAAACACGGCATATTAATTCCTTTGTTTTATGTTTCATATGTGTCCTGCAACTTTAGCAGAGATCATTGCCGATGAATTCTCTTAGATTTTATTTTTACAGCAAAAAGGAAGAGAAAGGCACGAATATAGGGCTTCTGGGAGCTGAATGAATGCAACTCTGGTCCGGCGTTGCACTGAAAATCAGTTACACTGCATTCAGTGATGATTAATATTCGTTTTTGATCATGTGATATGATTGCAAGTTTATATATTTTATGGACGAAATGTATCTTTTCCGCCTGAAACAACTAAAATTAGTAGGCATTACTTTACTTAAGGGAAGTAAATCAATAGGTTTCTCTATCATTCTATTTACTACCCTTATCCACAATTTTATGGAACTAAACATAACAGATATAAATTCGCCCCAAATACTCTTATGTCAATATCCATCCTAAGACATACCATATAATCTCATTCTTTAGGTGAGGTGTATCTCTTTTCTCTTGCAGCAATAACTATTAAGTTGTGCATAATTCTAATCCATGCCTTTTAAAAGTAAAACAGATTTTCCTCTTCCTTTTCTTTATTCCAAATTTCTGCAACGTTGACAGACTACATAAATGGTTGGTAATATAGAATCTCTAAGAATCAAAAGAACAAACATTAATTGAAAAATGACNGAAGAATCCGCGCAATATTTTAAGCCACTAACGGCCTCCTGGCTAGCGGAGATTTGAGGGATGGAGGCACCCCCCCCCCCCCCCCCCCCCCCCAAAAGAAAAAAAAATAGATCGGAAAAGTAAAGTAGGTGGTGGTAAAATGAGAAAACAGAGTAATATGCAAAATTCACAATTCGAAAAAAACGTGAAATCGAGCAATTTACCAGTGGCGTAGGATTGAGCTTTTCAAAAATTTTAGCAAACATAGTACTGTTGAAGCCACCGAGCTAGATTTCGTCTTACCGGAGCCTTTGTTCAATTTACCGAGCTAGTTTTGTTCAATTTTTCGCTGTATTTCGTTCTTATTTTGGGGGTAAATGGTGATCTTTCAACTTAGCGGTCTTTTGGCGTGGCAGTTGGAATTTGGGAATGAGGATTTGGCAAGCAAGCTAAAGTGAATTATTATTATTATTATTTTCGGTAATGAAAGTGAATATTAAAATTACCTTATTATAAAAAAAATAAATTTGATTGAAAAAATAACACAGAAAGCAATTACGTGGTCATTTTGTTCTTTAGTTTTCTTTTATTTAAAGAAATTGTTTTGGATATGGGAAAATATGCTTTCAAAATCTATATCTATATATCATATCATACTTATCCTTATATACTATATTATAAGTGTGAAAACTTTTAGGTGATATTAATTTACTAAAATATCCTTCAAAAGCTAAGTGACTAATATGCTCTTTACCTAAAAGTAACATTTTATTTGCTTACTTCAATTCAATATAAATGTACAAACATATACGCTTGCCATTTTACATTTTAAAACTTATCTAGAAATATTAAGAACAATTATTATGATACATGTATTAAGAACCTTTTCATTTTCCAAAGAAAAAACGTATGAAATTCTTACGTTACACATATCCTTTCTTCCAATTTGGCCTTTTATAATTGGCATTGCCCCATTCTCCCATTCTCCTTTAGACCTTTATATTTTTTCCAATGTAAATTTTGAGATTATAGCTAATTTTTAGATATTCTTCTTGATTTATAGGTACAGACGTGCAATTGTTTTCATGGATTGTCCATTGTCTGAAATGCAATCATAGAAATGTAAATCATGTTTTTCAAATATCAAAAGTAACAAAAATTTGGATTTTCATGATGTGGAAGTTGATGGGAAGAGTTGCTTAACTCAGATGATGATATCAGTCATACCCGTGTGTTGAGACAAATTCGGCATAGCCACATTTTCCCCCTGAAAATTGGATTTAATTTGACAAGATTCTAACAAATGTGAGTGTAAGTTTTACTTGTAGTGTCTTTTGAAAATTATCTAAATAACAGTTTCTTGAATGTTGAGGGTGTAAAGGAAGGAAACCGGAGTGAACGGTGTGCTATGGTTTTTGGAAAATTTTTTGTAACATGAGCGCATTATCTTCGACCAAATATTGTTTGGGCATCCATGATACCAAATAGGAGTAGTACTCTTTACTTCAAGTGTGCATGTGGCATATCCTGTAAACCTATTGTTGTTTATGCTTTTTTTTGTGTGCTTGATATAGTACATAATTGATGCTAATCGGAGGCAAATGAACTCTTATGGGCCAATGTTATTTGTCACGATCCAAAATCCATTAATGATAGTGATGGCACCGGACACCACTGTCAAACAAGCTAACATTAAGAAGTTAATCAAATTCCCATTTTAATAATCTTTAAATTATTTCTTTTCATTAATTAAATAGCAATTAATAAATTTCCTATGAGTAAACAAAATGCCTTTAACAATTTCAAATAACGAATAAATCCCATAGTCATCCCAGAACTCGGTGTCACAAGTGCATGAGCAATTTTTAGGAATTTAAAATGTGATACAATAATTGTCCGGAATACAAACTGGACAGAAGAAAAAATTCAATACATCTGAAGAAGACTCTGCTAGCTGCGGATTGTCTCATAAGATACAGCCCACCTAAGTCCCCGTACCAACCACGTCGCTGCGCCCACAAGGCCACTACCCATGCATGTACCTGTACATCAAAATGTACAGCAGGTGTAGTATGAGTACAAAAATAACGTGTACCCAGTAAGTGTCCCGCCTAAACTCAAAGAGGTAGTGACGAGAGGTCGACTTCGACGCTTACTAGTGGTCCAAAAACTGAAGTACCAAAAGGTGCACAAGTATGAATTTTATAAGATAATTTCAACTCGATAAACAGAAAGCAGGTAGACAATTCCTTTAATAATAAGAGATTTTCCAAAAGTTCATATTTCATCATTTAACAATTCAAATCGGCCAAGGAAGGAATATCATTACTCATAAATTTGAAAGGCAGCAATACAAGCATGCGCAATTCATGCCGAGGACGTACGACTCGATCCAATAAAATAATAAAATGTGCACTGCCGGAGGATCGAATGGCGCGAGAGGGGCCCAAGAATTCATACTTGAGGTTTAGTGGAAGAGGCTTTAACTCCAAGGTTGGTGGCTCCTCGATTGAGGGTTTTGTCGGTGGAGTCTTCCGATTTTCCAAACCCAAAGATAACTTGCGGGGTCCATAAGAACCCATGCCTTGCAATGCATTAGTACACTCCACCAAACCATCCGTCACAACATCCTCATGATTCAATAAAACCGCTTCCATGGGATCCTCCACGTTGATCATTGAGCTCGTATCATCAATTATCACCTCCGTAGATGTGGAGGCCGGTGAGCTCACCTATGTACTATTTGGCTGCCGCATTGATTTGCATACATGGAAAATGACCTTTCCATCACCCACCCTGAAGGTGAGCTCACCGGCCTCCACATCTACCAAAGCCTTCCCCGTTGCTAGGAAAGGTCTTCCTAAGATAATCGACACCTCATAGTCGACTTCACAATCCAATATCACAAAATCAGCTGGCAAGATGAATTTGTCGACCCGCACCAAAATATCATCAATGATACCCAAGGGTCGCTTCATAGTTCTATCCGCCATTTGAAGCCGCATCGAAGTTGCTCTCGGTTGTCCAATTCCCAAGTTTTAAAGACAGAATAAGGCATCAGATTGATACTAGCACCCAAGTTACATAATGCCTTTGCAAAGCCCGCACTACCAATAGTGCAAGGGATAGTGAATGCTCCGGGATCCTCTAGTTTGGGTGCCATTGAGTGCACAATTGCACTCACTTGGTGGGTCATCTTGATTGTTTTGCACTCCATGGATCTCTTCTTTGTCACCAAGTCTTTCATAAACTTGGCGTACCCGAGCATTTGTTCAAGAGCCTCAACTAACACGTTGATAGACAAACTCTTCATCATTTCTATGAACTTTTTGAACTGATTCTCATTCTTCTGCTTAGCCAATATTTGAGGATAGGGAGGAGGAGGGATAGGCAATAGAGCCTTGGCTTTTGGCACAACCGGCTTGGGTATGTCAATTACGTGTTCCCTAGACGGGTTCACGTCATTTTGTGATTCCTCCTCATTATCATTGATGTCAATCCTCACTTCACAATTTATCGGCTCTTCAATCACTTGTTCAATCTCAATAGGAACCTCATCTTGTTGCATATCATCATCATCACTAACAACTCTCTTTTGCTTGGAAGAACTAGCCTCACCACCTCGACCACTCCTTGTGGTCACCGCCATTGCATGTTCGGTATTGTTGTTGTTCCCACCCTTTGGGTTCATTACCGTGTCACTAGGTAGTGCCACCTTAGGACGAGTGTTCAAAGCTTGTGATATTTGTCCTATTTGGACCTCAAGATTGCGGATGGAGGTAGTGTGGGAGGCAATTTGGGCATCCGAATCCGTATTTCGCTCCATCATCTGTTTAAGCATATGCTCGATCCGTCCCATATCATTGCTTGATGAACTCGGATCTTGGGATTGATAGTGGGTGGATTTTTGGGTTGTTAATAAATCAGGGGTCTTTGAAAGCCCCATCCCCGATTACCGTTTCCACCCCAATTGCTATTGTTGTTCCCATTCCAATTGTTGTTGTTGCCTCCCCATTGTTGAATGTTGTTCCCCCAGTTGCTAGAGTTGTTATTGTTATTCCAATTTCCTTGCCCTTGACTGTTCCAATTTTGGTTGTTCCCCTGAGATCTCCACTGTTGGTTTGGAGCATTGCCCCTTTGTCCTTGGAAATTGTTTGCATACATCACATCCTTATTTTTTTCATCATAGGAATCATCATTGTTATACCCACTTACACCTTGCTCACTTTTATCATTGTTGCTTTGCATTTGATTGCCACATTGTCTTTGCTTGTTGACAAAAATATTGACCGCTTCCATAGCATGCACTTGATTTGGCCCTTGGATTTGTTGAAGCTGCGCCTTAGCAAGTTGATTCATGGTAGTTGTTAGCTCAACAATGGCTTGTCCATGGTCTTGAAGTTCTTTATGAAGATTTATCCCACTTGGGTCACCTTGGGGAACATTAGCCCGACTTTGCCATGCTAACGAAGTGTCAACCCTTTCATCCAGAATATCACAAGCTTCATTATAAGATAGCTTCACAAAATTACCTCCAGCTAATTGGTTGACCATACACTGATTGGTCGTGTTAATGCCCTGGTAGAATGTTTGTTGTATCATAGCCTCGGTCATGTCATTGTTGGGGCATTGTTTGACCATTGTTCTATAGCGCTCCCAAATCTCGTGAAGGGGCTCATTTGTTTCCTGCTTGTATGCCAATATCTCATCTCTCAAAGCTGTCATGTGTCCGGGAGAGAAAAAATTGGCAATGAACTTATCCGCCAACTCACCCCATGTAGAGATAAAATGATTGGGGAGTCTTTCAAGCCAATCCAGTGCTTTCCCTCGGAGAGAGAAAGGAAATAATCTGAGCCTCAAGGAATCCTCCGATGTATTGGTTTGCTTGCTCCCCCAACAGGTGTCCACAAATCCTTTTAAGTGTTTGTAGGCATTCTGATGGGGAGCACCCGTGAAATAACCTGCTGCTCCAAAAGTGTCAACATGACATTAGTGATTTGGAAATTGCCCGCCCGGATTCTGGGTGCGACAATTGCACTGGCATATCCCTCATTCAGAAGCACCCGGGGAGCTACTCTTGGAAGAGGCAGGGGAGGGTCTGGAATATTATCATTGGCATTGACCTAGTAGCCTCGTCTTTGAGCTTGAGGTACCAGAGGCACCTCATCTTCCCCGTTATCATCTACCTCCTCCCCCAGTAAAACATTACCCAGAGGATCAGCCATGTGTACCTGTAGCGATTGAAACACACAAATTAATAAAATAAAAGGAAAGAAAAACAATCTACACAACTAATCGAATAGATAGCCAACACTATTTTAACTCCCCGACAATGACACCAAAAAGTGATCGACTCCCACTTATACCACTATAGAATGGCAAGGCAAGGTTGATGTAGCTTTTACCCGATCGGATCGAGATCGAAATCCATAGGGAGTTAGATGATTGGAGTTGAGTTTCTATCCGACTTAGTCGTGTGTATTGTTCTTAATTACTCTTCTAAACATGAGTTATTTTGATTCTATACTAGTTTTAATACTAAAAATTACTACTAACAGGCTAGCTATAATATTTTTGTGAAGGTTTTATCGAGTATTTAAGGGCACTAGGGAAGCAATTTACACCTAGGCGAGTATCTAACGGGATCTAAAATCTAGGATAAACGTGTGGGTCATGGGCTCGTGATATAACCTCACACTAAATTACTCACCCAATACCTCTCGGTAGTTTGGGTGACTTTGCCCGTATTGGCTTCCTCAAGCCTATTTGGGTGTTTCAACAAAGCAAATGAAATGACTCAAGTCGGATATTACTATCTCTAGTTTCTACCCATTAATTGGGGCTATCAATCTTTTGAATTCACCAAATTCCTTGTTAGCCTGTTTTACCTAGACTTGAGTTATCTTTCTCAAGAGTAACCCTAGTCAAAAAGGCATGAATCAGTGTTTGCAACCACTAATTCAACGAATTAAGCATGAAATAGTCTAAATATCACAGACCCAATCACAAGTAGACCCTAAATTGAAGACCATTTAGATACCCACACTAGGGTTGGGTCACAACCCTAGCTTATGAGTCTAGCTACTCATTTTCATGGAAGAAATCAAAATAGAAGATGAAATTAAAACCATAGATGTTGATTACAAAGAAAAAATCTAAGATTAAGAGTTGAATCTATGCTAAAATTACTCAAAAAGGTAAAAAGATACTATTCACGAGCTCCTTACAATATCTGCTGCCCTAAAAATGAGAAAAAGAAGTATTTACACACAACTGAAAATACTGGACAAAATTGCCCCTATGGAAATTCCGCTATCAGCGGAATACTGAACGCCTCGGCGGAGTGGATTTCGCGGCCGCAAAATTATAAGAGTGGACCACGATTCTTGACTTGGCAGTTCTCTGAAACTTGTTTCCGCTTCCAGCGGAATATTGAGCGCCTCAACGGATCTTGGAAGCGCGACATTGAAATTTTAGCGCTGGTCGCGCTCTTGTGGAGGAGAATTTTTAACATCTCTCTGAACCTGGTATTCTGCTCCCAGCGAATTATTGAGTGCTCCAGCGGATAGGTGATGGGTTGTATTCTGTTTTGATGATCTGACAAACTCTTATATGAAGAACCAGATAAAGGACGTGATCTGTAGACAGCACAACCAGTCAACTTTAACTCAAAGAATTCTGGACAGTGCACTGTTGAACATATAAAGAACAACTGAGGGACCTAATCCCTTAACAGACTCCCAGACGATAGTACGGGTCAACTCTACAACTGTAAAAAGCTGTGGCAGAAAAGTGACTGCCTGCAACTGTACACGCTACAGTGCAGTAACAGTGCAACAGTCACTTCCCATTGGTTGTGAAGTGTACTCTCAAGATATGGGACATCCTCCTTGGAATGTGACAAGGTCTTTAATATCTTGTTTGAAGACAAACAAGAACATTCACTTGAGCAATTACTAAGAACATTCTCTCAAGCATTAAAGTGGTCTCTAGCATTGAAGATTCAAGTGTTTCAAGAGCAAGAAGACAACTCCACTAAGAAGGACCAGTTCCACCTTGTGTCGTTAGTGTCCTTGGTTGAGTTGTAATCTTGCATTTTGTTTTCACTATATCCTACTCGCTTTTGTAGAAGCATCGTATTAGGAATCTCTCAACATAAACCTCTTGTGTTTCTGTAGTGACTAGTGTAGTCACGAGTGAAAAGTCTTTGTAACTAGAGAGTGACAAAGTGGCTTGTAATAGTGATTACAAGTTAGTGAGTTAAAGTCTTTGTAAGAAGTACATTATAAAGTGGCTTGTAATAGTTTAGATTACAAGTTAGTGAAGTTGAAATTCTACAAGTGTAGGTCATGGTTTTTGTCCCCTTGAGTGGGATTTTTCCACGTAAAAATCCCTTGTCTCTTTTATTTGCTTTCTTAGTGTACTCCTCTGTGGGAACTAGTAGAGGACCAGGTATCTCTACAGTTTGGTGGACTCATAGAAACTATCAATTGGTATAAAAGCGGGCTCTTTCTAAACAGTTAACACCTAGAAAGGATCTGTAATGGCTGCTCCACCAAACTTCAAAGAAGGACAATCAACATATCGACCTCCTAGATTCAACGGTCAGTACTATGGGTGGTGGAAGAACCGCATGCATGACTTCATAATGGCTGAAGGTTCTGAGTTATGGGACATCATCTGTGATGGTCCTCATGTTCCTATGCACAAGGTAGGAGAGTTTGGTCTGCTGGTGCCAAAAACCAGGAAGGACTACAACGATGCTGACATGAAAGCAGTGGAAAAGAATTTTCGTGCAAAGAAAATTCTAGTGTGGTATAGGACCTGATGAGTACAACATGATCTCTTCATGTCAATCAGCCAAAGAGATTTGGGAAGCTTTGCAGACAACTCATGAAGGAACGAGGCAAGTGAAGTAGTCCAAAATTAATATGCTCACTACTGAGTATGAGCTGTTCAGGATAAAGGACGAAGAATCAGGATATGCATACTAGATTCACCTCCATTATCAATGAGCTTCACACTCTAGGAGAAGTCATTCCTAGGAACAAGCTAGTGCGAAAGATCTTGAGTGTTCTGCCAAGCTCCTGGAAAGCAAAGTCAATGCTATCACTGAAGCAAAGGATTTGCAGACTTTAACAATGGATGAGTTGATCGGAAACTTGAAAACATATGATATGAAAAGGAAAAAGGACAGTGAAAGAAGGGAACCCAAGAAGGATAAGAACCTGGTTCTTCAAGCTGAAAAGAATGAGTCAAGTGAAGAGGACAATGACATGGCCTATCTCACCAAGAGATTCCAGAAAATGGTTCGAAGAAATGGAGGAATACCAAAAAGAAGCAGCTCAAGCAAGCCTAGAAACTATGACTTATGTCATAAATGTGGTAAGCCCGAACATTTCATAAAAGACTGCCCGCTCCTGAAGCAAGACACCTACAAGCACAACACTGACAAAGCTGCGAAGAGGAACCCGGTTCCTAACAAAAGATTCAGCAGAAAAAGCACAGTTGACAACGTTGTGAAGCAGGCTCTTGCCGCTTGGGGAGATTCATCAAGCGAATCAGAGGAGGAACCTGAAGCAGAAAATAGCTCTATGATGGCAGTTGAGAACAAGGCTAGGGAGTATGACTCATTGTTTGCTCTTATGGCTCAATCTGATGAAAAAGAAGAAGATGACACAGATGAAGTAAACTTCAGGGATGTTCAGAGAAATCTGAAGTCCTATTCTCCTAAAAAATTAATGTCATTG
>MDKI01288446.1:0-20610 GCA_005239505.1 Nicotiana paniculata | reverse complement strand
GAGCAAAGGTTTAAGTGTGGGGTCTTGATGTGAGACTAAATTGCATAGTTTAACATGTGATATGCCTTACATTTTGTGCGCATTAATGACAAAAATACACTTGTTATGTGCTTAATGGAGTTTATTTTATGTGTAGGTGAATTGGAGATGGAAACGGGGCTAAAAGGATGCAAATACGTCACAAATACGCAAAAGGAGACGCCCGGGCGATAGCCGGGCGTTTGCCTCCTAAAGCCTGGCACCCCCTGGCGTTAGGGGGGCGTTTTCCCCATAAAGCCTGCCCCCCCTGGCGTTAGGGGGGCATTAGAGCCTAAACGCCCGGGGTCCTCAGTTTCGCCCAAGTCCGAGTTTGACGAGTTAAATGTTTCCCGGTTGAAATAGAAGTCTCCTACACGGTTAGGGTTCACCCTAAACCTATAAATAGACTCCTAAAACACAATTAAAGGAGGATTTTCGTGGATTAACAGTAGACAAGAAGAAAATTCCATTGAAGAGCAAGAACACGATTTCTACAATCTAGTATTTCTTACTTTATATTTCAATTATGCAATTGTTTGTAGTTTTGTTTCGTTTAAACATGAGTAGCTAAGTTTTTAATCTAGGGTTTTGGTAGAACCCGTTGGGGATGAACTTCTTGTAATATTAATATATTTTGATTGATAATTATGTAATTGTTCAACTACGTTCTTATTGTAGTTAATTGAATGACCATCAATTAGCGGTTCCTATTTAGTATGTATCTACTTGAGAGAGAGTGCATATTTAGGTAATTGTTTGACCAACACCACTCCTAGAGTATAGACGAAAGTCATAACCGAGGGTTTAGAGGTTGGATTAGAAATAACGATACCTCGGGTGCAATCTAAAAGTGAACTTTAAGGAAATCTAGCTAGCGTAACTTGAAAGAGTGCGTCTAGTAAATTATCATAAATACTCGAGAGAGATTTATGGTAGATAGAGAGTTCATGATTGATAGAGGCGATTAATCGAGCTATAAGAAGTATCCGAGAAAGAATTCACCAACGGGGGAAACCATAACCTTAGACCTTTATTATCATTGTTTACATTAAATTGTTAGTCAATTACTAGTTTATTATTTTGTTAGTAGAATTAGTTAAACAACACAAATTGATATTCAAAAGTCTTGAGAAAAGTGATTAAGTAACAGTTTAGTATTTTATAGACTCAATTGATACGTTCAATTCTCTGTGGGATCGACTTTGGGCCTAATACCCCAGATTATATTTGCAGCGCCCGTTTAGTCTTTTTATAGGGCATAGTTTAGCGTGATCATTGCCACCTTGCAAAAACAAGTTAAGAGTCATTTGATTCATATGTGTTTCTGCCACGTTAAGGAGTAATAATGCTTATACAAATATGCTTAATTAATTAGTTAATCTCCCACTAAAAATCAATAATTACCCAGTTATTTACATAATTACGAATTATCTCAAGTTACTTAAAATCCTACTCACTTTTAACACACCTTATACATCACACTATCGTGGTCATATGGTACCTTGTATGACACTAGTCTATAAATACGGAGTATTATAGCTTGGCCCGTATTTTATCCCAAATTACCAAATTTCAACGAAATTCATTTTCTTCGACTTGATTCCCCTCTTACCTTCACGAATTTACTCATCACTTACAATCCTTATAATCTCCAAATAAAATTTTCCTTGGAATTATGTCAATTACCTTACAACAAATTCAACGCACAATACTACAGGGTGCAACATCGTCGCAACTTAACATTGCGAAGCGTAACATCACCATAGTGGAATACTGCAAGGCATAACATAATCGTATTATAATACTGCATGGCATAACATCGTCGTAATATAATATTGGAGGACATAATATTGACGTAATATTGCGGGGCGTAACATCATTCCCCCATTTGGAACATTCGTCCTCGAATGTTGATTGATACTCTTATCATTTTCATAACTTATAGATTTTGTGAATACCTTGTTACTCTTCTTGCCATTTTAGCAGTTGTTCTGTGAATAAATCCAAATTCTAGTGTATCCCCCCCCCCCAGTCTTTTTGCTCATATTGTGACATATGGTCGAAATCTTCCTAATCTTGCAACTGTTGTTACCTCCTGTCATGCAACCTGTATGATACTGGCTTTGTAAGTGCTTTTATGTGATTCCTTTTTCCTTTTTCCTTTTAACTTTTAGCCAATCTCTAGGCGTTACTTTGTAAATATTTACAACGCTTAATAGGATGCCTTTGTGGGCATCTATATGTGTACTGAAATTCTTCGCTCGATACTTTGTAAAACTTGCTAATATGGTTATATCTTATTTCCTAGACCTGGTTATCCATTCGCGTGACTTTACCACATCTATGCAGGTCATACTATACCGTAATTCTTACTTCGATTTATCGTTACTGAGGTCTGCAACCAACTCCAGGTTACTTTTCGTTGCTCATCATATATGCATAAAGCTAAGTCTTTTAACGCTTCTTCATTACTGCTCATTTTAAGATATATGGCTTAATCTCATCTCGTAATTTGTAACTTTTATCCATACATTGTCGATTCACCTCGATGTCAATCTACAATCTTCCATTGATAACTTGAAACTTCTTACGTAATACATTGCTAGTAGGGCTTACTTTACATCGAGGAATATTTCAAGTGATTGACCTAATCCACTTAGGGGTGATATTGTACTTCAATAATCTATTTTATATCATCTCAATGTGATTCACCTTACGTAGGTATTTTTAGCCCCTTACAATTCATGCAATCCTCTTCGAGTCATTAATCAATCGAAGGCCCAAACGTCATCTTTTATCTATCACAATTACACCCTCATTATATTACCAGGGCGGCATCCTAAATGCTATTATTCCTGGACACTGGATCTCGACGCTTCTAGCCCTCTATCTGAAGTACGGATTATTCCCAACCTTCTACTTTTGAGTATCTCGTAAATTGTCCACCTTTACTTTACTTACCTTAAAATCTCCCATTGTATATTCTATATCTTTAATGACTTCCCTTCCACATAGGTATAATTTATGTCCATAACTTGAAGCTCTATTATAATACTCGCACCTCTAGTACATACACAATCTGGTGGGAGCTTCGTACTGACTTCTTATGGGGCTGGTACTTCTTCTAACTGGCTTTCTTGTAGAGACATTATAGATTATGATTGTTGTGTTATTTCTCTTGAACATCTGATATTAAGAGTGATTCTGTCATGTTCTACAGCACAACTTCTATAATTTTTTCTAGGTCCAATAATCAGACTCCTGATTTACTTAGGTGGTGTAATTCTTTAGTTTCCTCTTCCTTCTAATCAGCCTTTACGTAGGCTTAAGATGTCTTCCGATATGTGGCTCATGGTATCGGTTATTACTTTAGCCTTTCATGGGCGTTATAGAATATCCATGATACAATCTTCTAACAATTCAACCCATTGTCTATGCCCTGGTCTTAATTCTTTCTTTAAACTTATACCGGAGTCTTATATGGCCGTATGATTGTCAACAAATATGCTGCCTGGATAATGCTCCAAAATCTTGAGTGTAACCATAACGTACTAACCCTGGATCTTTGATCAAATAATTATTTCGTTCCATCTTAGCTTTCTTTCAACGTATGCTATTACTTTTCCTAGTCTTTCTGCCTCTTTATCACGTCCATACTTAGCTTATCTTAGTACCCACACTTGCCAGAGTTTTCATACAACTAATATGATCTCGAATATTACTTCTAATTCTTACTTCCCGTTCATTAGCCACGGTAGGTGCTACTTTCCTTTGGAATAATTACAATGTTGTTGCGAGATTGTTGTTATACGACCATTTCCTCTTTAGGTGATTGTGCTTAGGTTGAAGCCTTCTTTCTTATCTCCTCAACTAGTCTTTCGTCGTAGTACTTAGGGAGAACCCTTGACTCTCGTAAAGTTGTGATCTTATTACGGACCTTTTTTATGTCCTTACTTTCCTATTAATCATCCATAGTTGCTTACTTCCATACCATTGTGCTTGTATGGTTGCTTCTGAACTGATATTTTGACTGCCTTCCCAGTGGAACTTTCTTTTATCCCCGTAACATTCATACGTACCTTTAACTACCCCGACTCTTGTTTGAATATATGTCAAGTATTATAATGATACTTTTCGAGGTTGAACTCTCCATGTTGGGTTCTACTATGTTTATCTCACACGATCTGATGACTCGTCTGTAACCTCCTGCTTAGCCATAACCGGTATCTTCCGGACCAATTACTAGCTACTCGTTGGCCCATTCTTATATCAAAATTCCTTGTAATCTTTCTTGGGTTATTTCCTTTGTCTTATCTTACGTCTCGCATTGGCTCCTTATTTATTAATAACAACTCGGGAAGGAACCTTTACTCCCTCTCCTTGACGTTGTGATTGCACAATATTCTTGAGTTGTAGCGTATCTGTAAGATTTGGATAAGTGCCATCTCATTCCTCTTTCATTATCACATTCTTTATTTTACCATTCCATAGTCACTAGAATCACTTAATTATGGCTTAATGCCACATTACTCCATATTCCCCCCTTTAAGGATGTACTAAAAACTGTAGCCACGAGGATCTACCTATATATATTTTACCTCTTCATCTTTGGTGTCATTTCTCAACATCAATTATCCTTACTTTCCTTGCGGGCATTCTTATGTACCAAGGATGACAAATTCCCTAACTCGCGAGGGTGACACTTAGCGTAACTACCACATACATTCTCTTAAGCTTAACTTTGCTCATTGCTTGCTCTAGGGAAGCGTCTCCCTGAATGACTATTCTCAGAATTCATCGTGAATCTTATTCTTTGGCCCGTCCTATTATTGCCGGAATGTGATCTGAAATTCTCATGATGCTGACTACTACCAAATCACTCAGTCCCTAATTCATTTTTAGTTTGTCTTGTTTGCAAGTCGATACTGATTTATGTTACTCTAGGTATTAACTCTCCCCTCTGGTAGTCTCGTTGGAGTTATGAACTTATTTCTCGAAATGAGGATATAACCTTATGGCCTATACTCTTTCATTGTCTTAAGGCTTGTCACCTCTCGTCTTTTCATTCACTTGACTAGACTGTGTAATACTGTCATTTCTTCTTCTTATTTTCTACCATCTTTACCCATGTATCATACCTTATTCATAATGCTTCCTTATCTCTCTTCTCATTACTCTGCTAATATTTCTGCATATCCCCTTTCTTCTGAAAACTTCAACACGACATTCTTTTTTCTTTTAGCTCTCCTTGCTTCATTCATCAGCTCTCTGGGTTGCTCAATATCCTCACTCTACTAGGGATGAGCCACACTTAAGGTAATATTTATCCGATCCAGGCTTTCAGTGCCTATCTTCTGAATGCTAGTATTCACATCTAATCGTAATATTCTAGAGTGCACCATCTGGGTGTCTTACAAGAAGATCTATTGGAACATTTGTAATACCCTTCGGAAATGTAAACTAACGCAAATAATTCACCCATCATATTTTCTTATACTACTTCTGATAACCCTCATACGGCTCTGGAATGGGTACGACCAATTGTATATACCTCCGTTACTATTGAATATAACTCAAAAAACTTATGTTCCTCTACCTGAATTATAAACGCTGTTAACCTTTGCTTACTTGGCGCCTCATACCCTTCATTATCTTGATTCTTTTTCTTGTTGAAACTTGTATGTATCTTCATAATCTCACATTTTCTTTTATCATAAAGGTGGATAGGAATTCTTGCCTTAAGGCTTCCTATCAAGAGGCTTACACCTTTCAGTACGCACATGATCTGCTGAAGATCTCACATTTACTTTCATAAGCATGATACAAAGTCGAGTTCCTCTATTTCAACACTTCCACAGCTATATCTCTTATTGATCATCTTTCTGAATGTAGGCATTGTCTTATTACGAATAATAATAGATGTTCGGGACTTGAATTATTATAAGTGAGCTCTACCACACGATCTAGAGTAAGAAGAAAGAGTGACAGACTTAAATGCCCTATAGCCTCATGCTTATAAGTGTGGTGCACTACACACCCATAAATAAGACTTGACTAGACACGACTTGTAGACTCCCTAGGACAGAACTGCTCTGATACCACTTTTGTCACGACCCAAACCGATGGTCCGCGACGGGCACCCGGTACCTTACTCAACCGAGCACCAACGTAATGTATCTTTCTTATTACATCATCATATACATGTGACATACGAGCCTAATAGGCCAACGTAATTATTTATAAACTTAAAACATAGGCCGGCAAGGTCGTACAATGTTTCACGTACACGACATATGTCTACAAGCCTCTAAGAGTACATAAATGTCATAAAGGTCGGGACAGAGTCCCGCCATGCCAAACAATACACGTCTAAATCATACTAACCAAACAAGTAACTCTGAAACAAATGGAGTGCACCACATCTTCCGCTGAGCTGATAGCCTACTTGGAGGGCTCTCGACCTGTCTATCGGGACCTGCGGGCATGAAACGCAGCGTCCCCATGCAAAAGGGACGTCAGTACGAATAATGTACCGAGTATGTAAGGCACATAAATAAATACATACGAGACATGGATACATATACAGTACATGACTAAACCTGTAAGCCTAAATAACTTTGTAAATCATAAAATACTTTTAGCGTCATGCATATGCGTATGAATGTCATGTCGTGCATAGGTACATGTTTCATAACATCATCAGCCTCTGAGTGCATCCCATCATATCATATCGGCCACTGTGGGAAAAATCATCATCGTATACCAGCTAATCAGGTGGTGGTGCGTATATAACGCCATAACCTTTCCCATATCACATATACATATATTTACATACATATATACGTGTATATAACGCCGTTTGAATCATATTTAAGCCACTGTGGGAAACATCATCATTATATACAAGCTGATCAGGTGGTGGTTCGTATATAACGCCGTAAACTTTTCCCATATACCATATACATATATTTACATATATACGCATATATAAAGCCATCTGGTCATGGGTCAATGTGCATATGTAAATGCATGAAATGCATATGAAATAAGTCAATAAAATCTCTCGGTACGTCATAAGGCCATTATGCCTCTGATTAATATCACGAAATAAACTTTACCAACATACGTATTTTTGAGACCAATGAACAGAAGATAACAATAATTCACACGGGGAATCAAGAATATAGACACCCCTAGTATTTCTAAGAATAGAGTAATTTATGGAAACCATGAGTTTGCTCTTTTCTTCCGTATAATTTGGCCATTCCAAAAGAAAGAAGAGATAGCCTTAACATATCTGAGTCAATTCTCTTGACATAGATTGAATCGGATAATGAACATTTTCTTATAATTTGCGCTAACAAACATTTTCCTGGTGAGCATGAACAAATTGCTCCCGTAGGCATTAATGATAAACCGACTTTTGGGTATGCTCAAAAGACTGAACGAAAATGAGCATGAAACTGTAAAGATGTACTAGGTCAATAGATGATAATCAAATTAGATAAACATGCTTTCTAAATCTCTTGTTCTTTCTTATTATATTCTCAATCAAATGAGATAAAGGCATCTTAAATGTTGCGACGTTGCAAAAACAAGTTAAGAGTCATTTGATTCATATGTGTTGTTGCCACGTTAAGGAGTAATAATTCTTATACAAATATGCTTAATTAATTAGTCAATCTCCCAATAAAAATCAATAATTACCCAATTATTCACATAATTATGAATTATCTCAAGTTAGTTAAAATCCTACTCACTTTTAACACATCTTATACGTCACACTATTGTGGTCACGCGGTACCTTGTATGACACTAGTCTATAAATACGAGGTATTATATCTTGGCCCGTATTTTATCCCAAATTACAAAATTTCAACGAAATTCATTTTCTTCGACTTGCTTCCCCTCTTACCTTCACGAATTTACTCATCACTTACAATCCTTATAATCTCCAAATAATCTTTTCCTTGGAATGATTTCAATTACCTTACAACAAATTCAACACACAATACTACAGGGTGCAACATCGTCGCAACTTAACACTGCGAAGCGTAAGATCACCATAGTGGAATACTGCAAGGCATAATATCATCGTAATATAATACTGCAGGGCATAACATCGTCGTAATATAATACTGGGGGACATAATATTGACGTAATATTGCGGGGCGTAACACTTACCGCACCTAACATGCCAATATGAGGTAGCGCAAGAATTTCATCATAACTTTTGAACCACTAATAGGGTGAACACTTCATCGTATATAAAACTTTTACTTAACTCAATTCAGGAGTACCATCTCAACACACGAGTGAATTCCCATAATGCAAATCCTTAAGTAGTCTAGACCACCATACCCCTTTCGGGGTCCGCCCACACCTGACAAGCCATAGCACTCAAATGCTCCCATATGAAATCCATTACGACGGTCGAAAAGGCCCGCACACATCGGCACAAACCACATGCATAATTTAATCACATCGAAGGAACTGATCACTTCCATAAATGTGCCATTTCAACCATGGCTAATCAATCTATCTTCGTTTAATCATCTTCAATTGCCTCAGGAATAATAGCGTCTTCCTTCAACTCCTAGGCTCTTCTAGCACATGAACACCCCTTTCAAGGAACCACACGACTGAGTCACTACCCTGTCAACTCACCTATGCTTTAAGCAAAATTCTGAATCTTCCAAAGACTAACCCTGGTTCGACAGGGTAACTCTTTCACACATTCATCAAATCCCACACACAATCACCATTTTACTCATTTCCCTTAGCTGAAATAACTTTCCAACACGCCGACAATCCGCAACCCTAAGATAACACAATCCTGCAACCCAACTGCAGATGGTGAGACTCCCCCACTTAGCCCGAAGCTACTCCTTGCACCACCTTAGACCCTGCCGAGTTCCTTTCTCATTCGATAACGCGATCTAGCTCAACCAATCCGTCCAATTCTTCCAAATTTTCTTGCTAGCACTCCCTAAATACTCAAATTCTCTAGCACCATTCACACATTCTACCTCCTACCGACTAGCCACTATAACCCCTCACAGAGACCTGCAAACCCCGCAATCGCTAACCTATTCACCGAAGATAACCCACATGTGGAAATCACCCGTGGACACCTTCCAACGACGCTAAAATGCACGCTCTCTGCGACTCCAATACCCCATCGTACGCACTACTTCATTTACCAACTTTACTATTCCTTCCGCTCCTCATGGACATCCATCAAATGCGCGACAATATCTTTAAATTCCAAGCTATGCTGCCGCTCTCCCACTTTGCGACTGCTTGACTTCCGCTTCTTACACCTTGCCTCCTAGGAATGGAACCACCGCCAAGCCTCACTTTAGGATCATTCTCTATAGCACTCAAACCAGCAGATCACCACGACTTCAAGCTCCCCGAAGATAATCTTTCTCTAGTTGCCTTCATTATCAACACTAATCTGGTACTGAACCAACGCACCTTACGATCTATTCCAACCGCTTTCTTCAATACTCTGACCCCACGCAACTGAAGAAACCATAGCACCCCCAAACCTAACACATTTCATTCGATCAATGACGAAGACTATACGTCACAGGTTCATATCCCACCTCACTTGAAGACACCAAGTCTTACTACTTTATCAACCAAAACCAGTCCATTTAGAATCCAAATGCCTTTCCCCTGCCGGAACAAAAACACTGAAATCTCGAAATCAAACTCTGATAAGACCTCCCTTCAAACAATTCATCACCCCCAACATACGGGCAACCATTCTATCATCATAACGACATCGCACGACAACTAATCGCAAGAATCATCACTACCTAGGCACAGCCTTAAGGCTCCTAGAAACACAACTACTGAGCTGAAACAACATATTATTCTTCTGCAGGGCCATAACAACAGCCCCCACCCAATTACACATGGAAACATCTCGAATTACATATGTAGAACCATTTCAATTCCTCAAATTCTTGATTTATAGCAAGCGCTTCGCGACGCGTAAGATTGAGTAGGAATGAACATAGGCATAATCCTCAAAGGAATCAACTCGCACGATGAGAAATCAAGAAGGGAAATACTCCTAACAGCTCTGTAGCCTTTCGAAGATAAGTACAGACGTCTTTGTACCGATCCGCAAGACTCTACTAGACTTACTCATGACTCGTGAGACCTACGGGAACCTAGCGCTCTGATACCATGTTGTCACGACCCAATATCCATAAGGTCGTGATGGCACCGGGCATCATTGTTAGGCAAGCCAATCATTTATTAATTTAAATAACTCCCAGTTTTAACAATTAGGAAAAGAACATTTCCTTTCACTTTATTATACATTAACCAAATAAAAATCTGTTAAGTAAAATAATAATTTAAGTATTACACTTTAACAAATATATCCCAACACATCCCAGAACCCGGTGTCACAAGTACATGAGCAATTTCTAAGAATTTTACATTTTCTACAAAGCGTGTCCGAAATACAAGTGGACAAAGAAATTTAAAATAATATAATACATTATGAGGGAGACTTTGTCAACTGCGGATCGCCTCCGGATGATGCAACTCGCCTGAGTCTCCAATCCTCCACATCGCTATGAAATTACCTGTGCAATAAAATGCACAGCAAGTGTACCATGAGTACAAAAACAACGTGTACTCAGTAAGTCGCCCGCCTAACCTCAGAGAGGTAGTGACGAGAGGTAAAATTAGACACTTGCTAATCTAGAACTTGTCTTGTTAGCATGTGATTGAGAGGTAGTGTCTGAACTTAATCTAATCTGGATCTTTTTTTATTACTATGAACCTGCTTATGAACTTGTCTTTTTAGCATGTGATTGAGTCTAATTCCTAAAACTTGACTAAGTATCCTTAGGTTTAAACATGTCTATTACTTATTTGTATATGTTCAATATGTGATTTTGTCGTTAAGCGAATTCTATAATCCATTATTTGGTTATCTCATATTCCCGTACTATCTAGACTTTCTGAATCCTCGTTATTAGTCGGTTGAAAGCCAAGGCTATTTAGGTTCTATCCTTGACACCCCTAGTCTGGGAACTGCTGAGGGTACATGTGAGACCTTTGTGAACTCTGAAACATTAGGACATGGTCCCTAGTCTTTCCTTGAACTGTTTCTGATCAATTTATCTAGTGTGAACACTGCCTTGGGTTCTTGAAGCCCTTGGGAACTATGACACACTAGGTATTTTGGTTTTGTATGCTCAGCCTTATGGGTGAATCACTCAACAACTGGTTATTATGTATCTATGAACATGGATTTTGGAGCTATTGTGAGTTGAAGGCTTGCCCTGCCCTGCCCTGCCCAGGTGTATTTAGGCCCGTTGTAGGCTCCATATAGTTTTACTTACTTTGTAATTTATTTATTTAATTCTGGTTTGTGATAATGATTTGTATAACAATTATGGGGTGTTAGTAAAATTGGGATATGTCTCTTATTTTGCAATAAAAGTTAGGTAGAAATCTTGCCTATAGGTCCAACATTGTGTTATCATATGCAATGTGTTAGAAATCATGTCTATAGGTCTAACAGTGTGCTATTATATGTGTTGTATATTAGAAATACTACATACAGGTACCTCATTATGTTCTGTTAGAAATCATGTTTATAGGAAATTGTATGGTCCAATATGCGTGCAATTGTCTGTTTACACACTGTCTTGTTCAAATCGTAGAGATCATACCTATAAGATCTAAAACTATTCAAATTGTAGAGATCATGCCTATAGGATCTAAACCTGTTCAAATTGTAAAAGTCATGCCTATAGGATCTAAAACTATTCAAATTATGGAATGCACACCCGAATCAGTTCAATTTTTATTTCTGCCCTCTTATTCATGAATTGTGTTGTCACCTTCATTAGAAATATGCCTATAGGATTAAAACAAATAATTCTAGATCTGTTTCTATGACATGTCACTGTTTACTATCGTGTAAAACACATATACCATGTCCATAGGCTTAATTGTATTATGCTAACATCAGTAGGAAAACTTTGTAGGTTTTAAATATTGCATTAAGAAACTCATTTTTCAAACCATCGTCTTCTCGTTCATTCAATACCACATAGATATCCTGCCTATAGGATTCTGCAATTAATAAAAATCTGTATGTTTTAACTAGTTTAAGCGTGCATTTGATGTCTAAATGCGGAGACTAACTTGAGCCCATACTTGTTACTATTTAAAGTCCTAATTGTTTTGTCTGTCGCTTAGTATTTTTTTTAGAAGCCTAAGTTAAGGTCTAGAACCACCCTGAAATAGATGTCCAAATGCCTCTTGGACCATAGTCATGAGACGGGTAGTGCACGTATAGGGTACGACTTAGAATTGACTAGAGCGCTTTAGGTAAAAAAACTTAACGATAGTAATCGGGTAGAAGGAGATGATAGTTTGTGCCCACCGAATAATATGAGTAACACCCTGTCTTGAGGGAGTTACGACATATTATTTATGTTGAACGGGGTGATCCTTTAGGCTAAAAAACTTAGGACCCCCCCCCCTCCATTTCTATTCTTGTTCGAATTGTTTCTTTTATCTTAGACTAATTCATATGATTTGAGTTCGGCCGGGACCCACCGTTGTGGATCTCGAGGAGTGCCTAACACCTTCTCCTCGAGTTAATTTGAACCCTTACCCGATCTTTGGTGACACAAATAGTAAACCTGAGGCATTTACAAATAGGTGCCCTAATGCACCTTAATCCGTTAGGTGGAGACTATCTCTTTTAATACCCTT
The DNA here is from genome assembly GCA_005239505.1 of Nicotiana paniculata. Classification (NCBI taxonomy): domain Eukaryota; kingdom Viridiplantae; phylum Streptophyta; class Magnoliopsida; order Solanales; family Solanaceae; genus Nicotiana; species Nicotiana paniculata. Next base: position 7,830 of record MDKI01288446.1, on the reverse strand, counting down.
CCTTTAAAAGAGTTGTCAATGTTGAAACCCAATTTTGCGAGAAAAAGGGGCGCGACAGAGATTAATGTGATAAAATTATTCCCCTTAATTGGGATGAGATGATTGATAGAAAATGATGATGTCGATCTAAACTACATTGTGGTAATATTTCCTAGGCGATCAGGACATGACCGGACACCATGCCGCACACATGGTGGTGATTATGGTAGAAATTGTAATTGTGGTTGATTTCTCGGATTAGAAGGCTTAGCCGATTAGGTCGTAATCACACTCAGTGGTAAAAGTACGGTGGTGTTAGTATTGTGAACGGTGGTATATCAGTGCTAGAGATCTCCCAACCAAAAATATATAATATTATCTTCGTATCTTGAAAATTACTGTCTTTTAACTTAGCTTTTGGATACCATTAATTGTCGACTGTGGTTTCCATGTATTTCCCTTTCTTAAATTGGCATTCTATTTTGAAAGAGGACAATAAGCTTTATATACTAGTACTATTTCATATGTACTAACGTCTTTTTTTTCGGGGGCGCTGCATCTTTAATGGATGCAGGTGGTTCATCAGCGTGAAGCTTTGGTCCTCGTTAGCAGTCACTCTCTATTTAGAAAGTTTTGGTGAGCCCTACTCTATTCTGGGCCTGATTTCATTTGAGTTGTACATTGTGTTTTAAGGTATAGACGGGGCCTTATTGCCGGCATTACCATGTTACTCTTCTGTTATACTTAGAGGCTCCGTAGACAGGTTGTGGGTGGTGTTTCATGTTGGGAATTGAACTAGATGTGTTAGTATTTTTGGAAAATATGTTTTTCATTATATCTATACACTTGTCATAATTTGGAAATTATAAATGAAGCTGCTAATGGAAATGAAATGGGAGTTGTTAATGAAATCTATTAAGTGTTTGATTAATGGAGTACATCTCCTCTTTATTCATTGATGAGTTTGGGTAGAAGGAAGTCTAATAGGCTTGCTCAGCTGGGTTATCTCGGTTGAGCACCAATTGCGCTTCCCGAGGTCGGGGCGTGACAAACTTGATACCATAGCCTAAGGTTTTAAAGTGTCCTAGGATGTCTTAGAGATGTGTCTAGTAAAGTCCTTCTTATTTGTGTGTTATCGACCAAATCTATAATGAGGAGGATACATGGACATATATGAATTTCACACTTCTTTGATACTCCAGATCGTGCGATAGCGCTCAAAATAAGAAGCTCAATTCCTCATCATGTCTCATTTTCCATATGAGTAACCGAGGGGTTCGAGGCAGCAAGGAGGGAATGATAGAACTAGGTGCTAAAAGAAGTGTCCTTGTCCCTATTAATGTTATCATATCTCCGGAATATGTGGTGAGAGTACCTAAGGAACGAAAGAGGATTATTGGCATCAACAAGCCAGAATGTTTGATGTGAAAGAAGAGCCATTCGGGTTTATGTTGGATGATTCTTGAAACATGTTAAGGTTGTGGAAATAGGGGGGACACAAGAAGAATAAATGCCCTAGGTTAGGTACACCCATCCCAGTCTGCTCGATGTGCGGGAATGAACATTTGGCGTCATGTTGTGAGTATGCTCAACAGTGCGTTAGGGGTGGCAGACTTGGGAAATTCCAAAGGCCCACACAGAAAATCAGTATAGAGATTGTTACTCCCGCCAGTGAGGCTTGGAGAAAGGATAAGGGTAATTCTTATGATGTATGCAAAAAAGGGTAAATATCAGGTCAGTGGGGCGAGACAGTTTAATGGACCTCATCTCTGATGCTTGAAGTGTAGGAGGTGTCATTCGGAAGTATGTCACTATGTTACAAATGTATGTTATTAATGTGGAGTCGGGGGCATCAAGTAAGGTAATGCCCTGTCTATCTAAAATCACCAACTAAGTCACTCATTGCTATATCGTTGTGAACACCGCATTTTGTTCCTGGTTGTATATGTACATCTATATTGAAGGGGCCTATATAAATATGGTCTTAACCAAAAGGTTGAATCACAAAACATTGCATGGACCTACTCTTTGAACGGGGCGCAGTATTCATGAAGCCTCTTGATTGCAATTCTCTTATTTACGACCTCTTAAGGAACTGAGTTTTATAATTGTGTCCTCGAATTGAGTTATAACTCTAGGATTAATACTTCCCACTTGCTTTCCTAAATTCTCATCAAGGGACTATACCCAATGAACTTCTTACAGAACCTTTTGATTCAAATGGATACCATCTGCTCATTTGTGCTTATTTAGGCACAGTCATAAAGTTTACCTATGCGGTTGTATAGCGGCCTAGTGTTGATATCTTTCTTGAGCCACTTTTTTTCTATCCGGTGTATGTAGATCCTATGGTTTGAACAATCACTTTACCCTTTGTGAATATTATCATGAATACTTTTCACAGTCTAATAACACGAGAGCATATCTCAACACCTATCCTATGTGTACCTGTCAACTGAAAAAGGTCACTTGTTCGTATAGAATTTTCTGAGAAATTTGAGTTTTTCCAATATTCATCATAGGAAGATATTTTTGTTTGCCCATATCAATATGGCTTTCATGTCCACTTATATCATTCTTTAGTATGTAGCTCACTTTGTTCCTAGTATTGCAGTGCCCATGAAGTGGCCAGGTATTGCAGCTTGAGAGTTATTATGGCAGATACATGTCTGTATCATAGAAAAGTGTTTGTTCTCTCTAACCAACACATGATTTTACCCTAATGTTAATATGTCATAGCTACATGGTTTCACTCATGTGTGATTGAAAGTTAAGCAGCCTTACAATGACTTTTCCTCCCCACTTCAAGTGGATGTTTCACATTCTGGCACATATGATGAGCATATTGATTTGAAAGACAAAATGTTGTATCTTCAGTCCTATCATATAAGATCAACCATTGTGAAGGGTTAAGCTGTCAGAATGATAATGATCTCACAAGTGTTCAATTTCTATTTTAACCTCATGGGTTTGTGCCATAGATTCCTTCTGCCAAATACTGTTAAGAGTGTAATGTGACTTCATGTACTTTGAAACCTATATCACATTCAGGGTGCTAGAATATTGTTATCTTGAGTTAAATTGATTTTCCCTACATCCAAGAGGTGACTAGTGTCACGTACTTGGCTATCACTCTTTGAGGCTTGCTATTGCCAAACAAGGCACATATGGAATGAAACAATCGTTGTTGTGCTTTTCATGACTCATAGTCTTCCAAGAATAATTGATGCTAATGTATTTATCCTCCCGATCGTACCTCCCATATATCACATGTCTAAAATGATTCACTTCTTTTACATCTTAATATCATATACATGGTCCCTATATTATCAATGCATACTAGGAAACTATACGCCTCAGTTGTCGAATCAATGATATCATCACAATGATTAACCGTGTCACCGCTATTGGTAGTAACCTTCATGTCTCTTAGGATGTAACCTCCTGAAATGCCCTGCTCAGCACATTGATGGAATCTTGAAAAATTCCAGCCCAATATCGGATCCCGTTGTTCCTATTTATAGAAACCTATGGGGGTTGAAGGATCAAACATTTCAAAGAAGAAGTATCATCCCGTGATAAAATATATTGGATATGATGTTTTATGGTCATATTCAAGGTAGCACATCTTAGAGTATATGTTGGAGGTCGCCAAAGGTTTAGTTTGGGTGTTCGGCATAGGGATTTAGAGTTGAAGAAAGTGAAGGGGTTATTCTCAAAATTTTCTTTGTTAATATATTAGGTAAATTGTTAATGAAGGTAAAGTATGTGTAGTCACATTAGGCCTTAGTAAATCTTGAAGGAAATGGGTCAAACTATGAGTATGATGTTTCCCTATTATTGTCCTCCGTGTACCCGGTGTTTCATGTGTCTATATCTAAGGAGTTAATAGTAAATCCTTTGTATATCATTCCGGTGGAGGTTATTGAAGGTGAAATTAATGGATACTTAGCTTATGAGAGGTACCTAATTGTCATCCTTGTTAGATAAGTCTGGAAGTTTGGATTACCTACGTTAATGTGTTATGCCAAAGTCTGTAAGTCGAGAAGGTCACCTTGAAGGCCAAAAGTGTTGGGGAAAGAAAATATTTTTTCTTGATTGTATATCAATTGGTTTTGATTTGAAAGGTACTTCTAGGTGTTATGATTTAAAAATGTGCAGTTCATGTCCCGATATCATTTTGATAATGCAGTGCTTGTAATGTTGAGATTACTATCATTGATATATATATATTGTGGGGCCTTGTTGGGTTGTGGATGTGTTTTTATGAGTTACTTTGGTGTCACTCCGGCAGGTGGATAGTCCCAATTACAGGGGAAACTCTGCCGAAGTTTTTATGAATTTGTAAAGATAGCCAAATTTTAAGGGCCATAAGTAAATTTAGATTTTGGAAAGGAAGTATAAGACCCATGTAGTCATAAGTGCCTATGCATAATGGTTGAAGGTAAAAGTATGGTAACTCTATTATTAGAAGTGACTTGTAAAACATTCTAGGACAAAAGTTCTTAAGTGGGGGAGAATGTATCACCTCGGAAAATTTTGAAGTACTTAACCGTTATTAAGAAAGTTGATGTGTGCTAATTATATGATTTTATGTGCAGACGACGACAATAATATGATGGATATAATTTGGGCATGATGATAAGTGTACGAGTCATATTATAAGTGATGTGGGGTCTAAGGAGAAGAAAAGTCTAAGTCAAGTTGGAAATTACATGATACTAAATTTTTAAATGAGTACGCATAAGACAAAACTTTTGACGAGTATATTTACATATATATAAAGAGTTATGTTATAAACAACCTATCAAATTCAATATCTTCCTTCGGGTCTAGTTTCTAAATCTTAAAACCATTCGTCATTTATACACTCCTACAAGATGTTGTGACCAAATTACCGAAGGCTGGAAGAATGTGATTTTGCGGTCAGATGTGCGACCACATAATCATTATGCGAACCACAAAAGTGGTATGCGGACCACAAAATGGTCGTACAACTGACCAGTGCAGCCCAGTTCTGGGCATCAATCTTGCGGTCTATTGTGTGACCTGCATACCCGTTATGCGGCCCATTCTGCGACCACAAACATGAGTTCAGAGGGTCCATTTTCCTATTTTTATATCCCGACCCCAATTTACTAAATAGCCTTTTGGGATTATTTTTGGGCGATTATCTAATGGTTTTAGAGAGAGATGTAAGAGGATCCTCACAAGTTTTGCTCAAGCCTTGGAATCCATTTTACTAATCATCATATCTTGCTCAAGCCTTGGAATCCAACAAGAAACCTCACAAGTTCTTCATCTAAGAGGTAAGGTTCCATACCCTAGTTTTCAATTTCAAATTTGGGTAAATGATGGTTGATTGAGAGTAGGATTCTCGGTTGTAAGAGTATTATTTATACATGCATGTATTAATAAGTTTTGTGGGAGGATTGTTGAGCTCAATTAAGTAAAGATTGGGTTAGGGAATGAAGGAAATCTTGTAGAAGGACCGTGTAGTAAAATTTACACACCTAGTGTTTGGTAAAATACTCAAATGAGCTGAAACCATGAATATATTCCTAATTTGTTTTCAATTTTGTTATATATCAAAATAGATTGGAATTTCTAGGATTTTTGGAACGTTGTAGTAATTCAAGGAAAGCTCAAAGCGAGGTATGTTGGCTAAGCTACTCTTTTAGAATTGAATTACATGATGTTCCCATAAGTTTCAAGTATAGTTGGCTCAAGTTCCTTATTCTCATGTTTCGAGTTGTTCCCTATAAATTCGTTTGTCCCGTGTAAGAAAAGTGTCGAGAATTATATATTAAAAATGTGTTCGTAGTGTTCCTATCTCATTATATTATCCTTCGTGAATGTGTTCAAAAATGATATGTGTATTAAAATGTTATTTTCTTGAGTAGTGTTTCAAATGAAAGTTATCATGCTAATTGTGGGAAAAAAACTTGATGTGTTTAAGACTAATAATTACTCGTATGTGTACTTAATGTCTTGATTGGAAATTTCTTGTTGTTGATAATGTATAAAGATGCTCGAAAGTGAAAGAAGCTAGTTGGTGATAATTGTGGCCACCGTGCCGAGAATGAAATTTATACTTGTGGTTAGTGGTTCCAATGTACTTAGATTATGTAAGAAAGATATCGAAATGAGCTTTGATTCAACTGTTTCAAAATTTACTTCGAAAATAGGATAGCCTGAAAGCTTATGAACTCAAGTGATGCACATGTGTGGCTATTTTAACTAATGTTATGCTTCGTAAGTAGTTTCGATGTGTTTTGCGTGCCTACATATTTGTGAGTGGAAAATATGTATTGCCCTTTTTGGGGAAAAGTATTTCAAGAATAACTGGTGTGTTACCTGTTTATGATTTTAACTTGCGCATCGATTGCCAATAATTTTACTCCATTTTTTGGAAAAAAAGCCATTATGTTTAAAGTCTTCATTATTAATGAACCTAAAGTTGTGAATATTTATGATTATGATCTATGAAAGGAAAGAAATGAAAGTGTGGATGTAACGACCCAACCGGTCATTTTGAGCTCTAGCGCGTCATTCAGCGGTTTGAAGTCGTGAGCAGATCCATTTGAGGTATTATGACTTATAGGTGTGGTTGGAATTGAATTTCGGGAAGTTTAGAGTTGATTTGGAAAGAGAATTCTTATTTTAGAAGTCTTAAGTTGGAAGAATCAAATAAGATTGGCATTTTGAGTAAACGACCTCCGAATGAGGATTTGAAGGTTCCTACAGGTTCGTATGATGATTTCAGACTTGGGCGTATGTCCGGATCGAGTTTTGGATAACCCTGGAGCGTTTCGATGCATATTGTGGAAGTCAGCAGTTTTGAAGAAATTTCCTAAGTTTGGCCTGAAGCGCATTTCAGTGATGTTGATGTCCGTTTGGAATTTCGAGTCTGGGAATAGCTTCGTATGGTGATTCTCGAGTTGGGAGCGCGATCGGAAGTGAATTTGGATGTCCGTAGGTCATTTTTGAGTCATTTGGCTAAAGATAGAAATTTGAAGGTTTTTGAGAAAATCCGATCGGAAGTGGAAATTTTGATATCGGGGTCGGAATGCGATTCTGGAAGTTGGAGCAGGTCTGCAATGTCGAATATGAATTGTGTGCAAAATTTGAGGTGAATCGGACATTATTTGATAGGTTTCGGCATAAAATGTGGAAGTTTGAAAGTTCTAAGTTCACTAAGCTTGAATCGGGCTGCGACTCGTGATTTCGACATTGTTTGATGTGATTTCGAGTCTCGACTAAGTTCGAATTAGGTATTGGGCCAGGTTGGTAGTTTTGGTTAAGGTCTCGGGGGCCTCGGGCGTGTTTCGGATGCTCAACGGGTCGATTTTGGCCCTGAGAAGGTTGCTGGGTTTCTGGTGTGAGAGAAGCAGGTATTTACTCTATGCGATCGTGTGAGTGGGTGTGCGATCGCATAGAAGGATTTGGAGGCTGCTTGGATTTGGCCTGTGCGATCGCAGATAGTTGTTTGCGATTGCATAGAAGGATTTGTGAAGGCTGTTGGGTTATCCTATGCGATCGCAGGGTCTGGTGTGCGAACACATGGAGGAAAAGGGAGCTGGGGCCTGGGGGCCCTTAGGCCTATGCGAATGCGGGTAGGTGACTGATGCGAGACTAAATTGCATAGTTTGACATGTGATATACCTTACATTTTATGCGCATTAATGATAAAATTACACTTATTATGTGCTTAATGGAGTTATTTCATGTGTAGGTGAAGTGGAGATGGAAACGGGGCGAAAAGGATGAAAAAACGTCGAAAAATACGCGAAAGGAGGCATCCGGGCGATAGCCGGGCGACAGAGCCAAACAGCCTGCCCTACCCTGGCG
>ML366362.1:0-12156 GCA_005239505.1 Nicotiana paniculata | reverse complement strand
CATGACAGTGACCATCCCCCTCTACAAATACATATGACCCACATACACGTTGAAGTGAATGGCGTACATGAATGGAACAATGTAAGGTTTCGAAAAAAGTGCATGTAGTACATAGGGTTTAAATAAAATGTGCAAGTTGTGACAGCCTGCTGCTTTCTGTTCAATTTCCTATGATGTTTGGAGATTAAATAGGGCTTCCATATTGTTTCTTATAAGCTGATGACGACAATATCTTGTGTTTTTTGTGTCATTTTTAAGTCATCACTGGAGGTCTTGATTCAAAACTTGTGCTATGGGACTTCTCCAAGGGACGACCACAGACGATTTGGGACTTTGGTAGGTTAAACCTTCTACGATGCAACTATGCACTCTTTTGTGTATTTGCAGTTTCTANGTAGTTGAAAAGGGATAATGTAATGGTTTAATATGTGTAAGACAGTACTAATATTTTCCTTGTAGGTCAAAATAAGATAAAGTAATAATGTTATAAGTAAACATGGATTCTCAGAGATAAATTTCGGGAGTATGAGTCAAGTGTGTATTACTGTGTAACTTTGGTTTCTGTTTTCCATTTCCATGGTGTTGGTTATGTGGTAGAGGAAATGCTCAATGAGTTAATAATAAATCAGATAACTTGTCTTGTTTCAATGGAGAACAATAATGGACCACATTTAGGATTATATCTAAATCTATGTTGCGTGGACTCTCCAAAATGTAGCCGCACCCGTGTCGGATCCTTTAAAAATGCACTACTTTTGGAGGATCCGACACGTATCCGGCCACATTTTCGGAGAGTCCGAGCAACATAGATCTAAATGTATCCTCCATTGCTCGGAAAGCATTGCTGCTAGTTCAGTTTGTGGTGTGAAATGGGAATTGGAAGTAGATAGTCAATTATCTTCCTCCCATTTTCACTGATTAAAATTTTTATCTTCCTCCCATGTTAAATATTATTCTAGAGCCCTTAACTTAGGTCTGTCATAACTTTTGTAAGAGTGCCTTTTCAACTTTCGAGGTTATCCGCCTAAGCAGGATTGGCTGGAAGCAATTCATGACTATTCTAGTGCGCTCCAACTACTTTAATGCTCAATAAAACCTACTGCGCAGTCAAGTTCACGCGAGACCTAAATGATTACTGCTTCCTGCCTGCTACATGTAATTTTGGTTCTCGTCTCCATTTTTACAGAAAAATCAAACCGCCGCTCATCTTTTTACCTCTTTTCACCCATCTAGGACTGATGTGGGCATTTGCCGGTTGAATGTAGTTTCAGACAGACTCATACCTGGATCTAGGGGTGGCAAACGGGCGGGACGGGGCTGGTCGGGTCGGATATCGGCATGTGGAAAACGAGTAATGAAAAATGGATAAATTTTCCGACCCGATCCATATTTAAAGTAGATAAAAACCGGGTTAACCGACGGATAATATGGATGTCCATATTATTCATGGCTTCTTGAATATGATCGGTATTAGGAGAATTTGTAGTCTCCCAAACTTGAGGAACCCCAATTTGAGGCTTTACAAATGTAAAAGTTAAACCCATTAGTTATCCATTTTCTAAGTGGATAATATGTTTCTTATCCATATTTGACCCGTTTTTAAATAGTTCATTATCCAACCCATTTTTTAATGTATAATATGAGTAAATAACTGTTTTCTTTTAACCATTTTGCCACCACTACCTGGAACCAATACTCTTAGCCAAGCTAATGTACTAGAAAATGCCATCTTGATATATCCAGATTGATTAAATCGGCTGTTAAAGTTTTCTTTGTTTGCTGTAGGCACACTTGACACAGGAAACAAAGGTAATATAGGACAATGTTTGAACCCTGCCTTCGTTCATGCTCTGGCTGTTCCTGAAGCTGATGTGGTGGATAAATTTGAGAAGATATGTGTTGTGGCTAGGGGTGATGGAGTTGTTTCTGTAATAAAGGTTGAGTCAGAACCCAATGCTGTCAAGACCAAGAGTTCAGCTAAACCCAAGAAAGGTTCTAAATCAGCCCCAAAAGTTGGCAGTTCTTCTGTTGATCCTGAAAATGGGAATCAAAATGGAGGAGATCTGCACCTTGATCACGCTTTGGGAGGACACACTGCTGCTGTATCTTGTGTGTAAGTTTTCGTTATAGCATAGCATGCTCAAATCTACCACGCCTGCCAGCACTAACTCTGCCGAAATTTTATTAGGACTTTTTCAATATTTGGAGACAAAGGGAAGTTCATAATATCAGGTGGCAATGACAAACAAATAAAAGTATGGGATTGGTCTATGTTTTTCATCACTGGTGAGACTAGCATAGGCTCCGATTTTCTTCGCTCTAGCTTAAGTTTGAGCAGAAAAGTGAGTTTCACTTCATTGCTTTTTATGGTTCCTCTCTCCCACTTTATGCTTCGATTGTTTTGTATATTTATCTCATGATTGGCTCTTTAACTAATCAGGTAAATTGGCTTTGCACAACTCCTACTGATTCAGAGAACCTAGTCGTCTGTGATACATCCAAGGTAGTGAAGGTTTACACCATCGGGTGAAGCAACACAGATTGAGCCGAGACACTTTACTTGTACATGATGTGACCCTTGGAGAAAGTTATGCTCCCTATAACCAAATATGGGGTTTTCTCTTGCACACGCAAATTGGTCGTTCATGGCTTCGCCAATCAAGGTTCTATCCTACAAGGTTTTGACCTAAATAACTAGGTGTAAAGCAATGGTATTGGCATATGCTTTTGCATCAGAAGGATAAATGTTTTAATTTCCAATGTAATTGCAAAAAGATGTATAGAATATCAAGAATCTGAGGTTGTCTCTCCATTGCAAAAAAATGTCTAGGATATCAAGAGTCTGAGGTTGTCTCTACATTTCCTCTCCCCTTTTACTCTCTTCTTCTTCTTTTCATTGTGGTAGGGGATTGGGTCCTGAGACTTTGATATTGAGAATTGACATTACTTAATTAGATAGTTGCTTCGACGCACCGTTGTTTGTATATTTTTTCTCTTAATTTGTAAGCAGCACTATATAATAGAAAATCTCTGTATGAAGGTACATATTGCATGTATGCTTGAGCGTGTGAGGTATACCTATTGGTTGCAGTTACAATACTTGCATACCTAATTGTGGGCCTGTTCTTGGTACATTGTGTCATTGCTTTGTCCAATACATTTATATTGAACTTTCTGGTGTGTATAGAACGTAAAGATAAGTATTCTTTTTCCATTTTAACATCTGTTTTACATCATATAAGGCTAACATGATTTCACGCCTGATTATCACGAGTTTCCAAATGTTTGATGTTTTTAATCTTGTTAATTTGAACTGGATGATTTTGGACAGTCGAGTCAGAGATTATATATTTACTGTTATTGTACATATATTTGGCGAAGAGAATAATCTGATTCATTGAGATACAAAAATTGACAACCTTTAATTACAACATAAAAACATGAATAAATTGATCCTAGCTATAATAATATCGGGCAAGCTGGATGACGGGGGGATTATATGATGGAGTGACCTAAAAAATAATTGTATATTTATTCGCACATATTTGTATTTTATGTTTGTATATCTACACAAACATATTTATCCTCACAGAGTAGAAAACAGATAGGTGAATGTTTGGTCTGAATCACATTGTTTCATGTTAGAAGCTTTTATTCTTCCTTGATTTTGACGTTAAATCTATAGATCTAAAGAAAAAAATTTCCTGTTTTTAAGTTTTATGCACTAATGTTAAATATTTTTACGCAAAAAAGATGGGTTTATTACGGAATAATTTGTTTGATAAGCATTAATTGATAACCCGATATTTTTTCATAACTAATCTGCTATCACATATTAGCTATAATGTAAACTTTTTTATGATGTAAGTTTTTTTTATAATGGTAGTATATATAGTAGTACTCCATAACTTAGATCTAAAGAAAAAAGAGACACGTGGCTTGATTTCTGTCAAAGGAGGTGTGGTATGGCTCAGGCTTGAAGCTGCAGTCTGATTCAAAGTTTGGTACAATTAGTTGGTTAAGATGTAGAAGCTCCAACCATACTCATTCCTTCCAACTCCCGCAAATATTTGAAAAATCTCTGTCAACATTTTGCTTTGCTTTCTTCTCTGTAAATATACCTTTGACACCAACTTGTCAACCTACAAGCTGGCCATAACCACCCTCCAAACGTTACTTCACCATTACAATAATGTTTCTCATTCCTTAGCTAGCTTTTGTATGTTAAGTGAACATTCCTTCTTTATATTCTTGCAAGTAACAAAGAACAAAGCATCACCTTGTGTGCTAGCTGTGGCAAAGATTGAACAGTGAGTGGAAAAATGATGGAGTCTGGGGTTCCGATATGTAACATTTGCGGTGAACAAGTGGGGTTTGCTAATTCCAATGGTGAAGTCTTTGTGGCTTGTCATGAGTGCAATTATCCTGTTTGTAAGTCTTGCTTGCATTATGAGATCAAAGAAGGGCGTAATTCTTGTTTACGCTGTGCAACTCCTTATGATGGTAATTAAATTGATCTGTTTTCTTGACAATTTGGCTTTATTTCGGTTTTACATTAATGATCCCATGTGATAATTTGGTAAAAGAAGTACAACGCAAGTGTAACATAGTTCTATGCTTATTATGTATGGTTAAATTGTGCAGAGGGCTTGACTATGGCTGATGGAGAAAATGAGCATGAATCTTCTACTAACCATACTACAACGGCTTCTCATCTTAATGCTGCTCAGGTACTAATTATATCTGGTGAAACTTCACATGTTTCTTTCTATGTTTACTCCTTCACACACAAGTCACAATCGACGGTTAGTTGCTGACAATATTCTGTGATTATTGTTTTCAATGTAGGATGTTGGAGTTCATGCTAGAAATGTCAGTACTGTTTCAACTGTGGACAGTGGTAAGTATATGAACCTTTGTTGTACAAGATTCATAATAGCTTTTTGTAGTGTAGTTCAATGAAGAACATTATCATTTAACTTGCTATTTCCTCATGAAGAATATCATGATTCTGGGAATCCTATATGGAAGAATAGAGTGGAAAGTTGGAAGGAAAAGAAAAACAAGAAAAAGAAGACCCAAAGTAAGACTGTTGTACAAGAAGCTGAAGTTCCACCTGAGCAGCAGATGGAAGAAAAGCCACAGTAAGTAGGCTTTTTGCAAAAGATAGTCTTGCACTTTTTGTATAATTCCATAGTTTTCTTGAAATGGGGTTGATATATTTTGTCTAGATATCTAAATAACTAACAAGAAAAAAAGGACTCTTCCACTTATAAACAATGATATTTAATCCACCTTCAGTGACTTTGAATTATGCTCTATTTCCATCATGCTTCTATTGATTGCGTGTAATATAACTTGTGTAGGTTAGCAGATGCTGCAGAGCCACTTTCAAGAATCATTCCTGTGCCGAAATCTCAAATAGCTCCATACAGAATCGTGATTATCGTCCGATTTATTGTTCTGTGCCTTTTCTTCCACTATAGAGTAACACATCCAGTTGAAAGTGCCTATCCCTTGTGGCTTATTTCTGTTATTTGTGAGATCTGGTTCGCTTTCTCTTGGGTGTTGGATCAGTTCCCTAAATGGTCTCCTATCAACCGAGAGACATATATTGACAGGCTATCTGCAAGGTTAGAGATCTTCTTCAGAAATGTTCATTACTTTCTATAACTCGATAAAAAGTGTAATCTTTTTAACTTTGTTTGAACCTTTTGTAGGTTTGAAAGGGAGGGAGAACCTTGTCAGCTTGCGCCAGTGGATTTCTTTGTCAGTACAGTTGATCCTATGAAAGAACCTCCTTTGATTACTGCTAATACAGTTCTCTCAATCCTTGCGGTTGACTATCCTGTGGAGAAAGTTTCCTGCTATGTATCTGATGATGGTGGTTCAATGCTTACATTTGAGTCACTAGCTGAGACTTCTGAATTTGCAAGGAAATGGGTACCATTCTGCAAGAAATTTTCAATTGAACCACGTGCACCTGAGTTCTACTTCTCGCAAAAGTTTGATTACTTGAAAGACAAGGTGCAGCCTTCTTTTGTCAAGGAGCGAAGAGCAATGAAGGTAAGAGCCTAGTTTTGTAGTAGTATGAGATAAACATATCTATGTTTCAAGAATTGGGTTACATTATTGGTATTTTATTTGGTATTTGCAGAGAGAATATGAAGAATATAAAGTGAGGGTAAATGCTTTAGTTGCCAAGGCTCAGAAAACACCCGAGGATGGCTGGACCATGGCCGATGGAACTCCTTGGCCCGGAAACAACCCGCGTGATCATCCTGGAATGATTCAGGTTACTTATTAACCTCTCTCAGTTTCAGTAAAATCATAATGAAGATTTTGCAACAATCTTTATACTTGCTACTTTCAGGTCATTTTAGTTCATAGCTAACTTTCCATATATTTGAGGTCACATTTTGCTTCTTAAAGTTCTATTATTTGCGATGTTCAGTTATACTCCATAATTTTTCTTTCTTCCACAGGTTTTCTTGGGACATAGTGGTGCACATGACATTGAAGGAAATGAACTTCCACGACTCGTTTATGTTTCAAGAGAGAAAAGACCTGGTTATCAACACCACAAAAAAGCTGGTGCTGAAAATGCTCTGGTGTGTTCAAAAAGCAATTGATCTCAGACGATTTTCATTTACTTCCTTTCACAAACTTACTGGTTTTTTCTTTATCAGATAAGGGTGTCTGCAGTTCTCACAAATGCACCCTACATTCTCAATCTTGACTGTGATCACTACGTCAATAACAGCAAAGCCATTCGTGAGGCAATGTGTTTCCTAATGGATCCACAAGTTGGCAGAGATGTCTGTTATGTGCAGTTCCCTCAGAGATTTGATGGGATTGATAAAAGTGATAGATATGCTAACAGAAACATAGTCTTCTTTGATGTAAGTATCTTCTGCAACTATAATTAGCATTTCTCAAATGAATTTCTTCATCTATTTGAAAATTGAATGATAATCTTGCTTCATTCAACATCATACTTTTAATGCCAGTTGTTTGGTATTGAATATCTTGACTCTGGCAAATGGAATGATGGCTTTTTTAATCATGATTTCAGGTTAACATGAAAGGTTTGGATGGCATCCAAGGACCTGTGTATGTCGGTACAGGATGTTGTTTTAATAGGCAAGCACTTTATGGCTATAGCCCTTCAAATCTGCCCACATTACCCAAATCTTCTTCATCGTGCTCTTGCTGCTGTCGCCGCAAGAAACCAGCCAAAGAGAAGGATCTTACTGAGGTATATCGTGAGGCAAAAAGAGAAGATCTAAATTCTGCAATCTTCAACCTAAGAGAAATTGAAAGTGAGTTTTTCTAGTACAACAACATTCCCTTTATTTAGCTCCATTATCCTTGGAATTAAGCTACTCTCATTTTGATGTCTGCAGATTATGACGAGCATGAGAGGTCCTTGCTTATCTCTCAGATGAGTTTTGAGAAAACTTTTGGCATGTCAGCCGTGTTTATCGAGTCTACGTTGATGGAAAATGGAGGAGTACCTGATTCTGTCAATCCATCGATACTGATTAGGGAAGCAATTCATGTTATCGGCTGTGGTTATGAGGAGAAGACAGCATGGGGAAAAGAAGTAAAAATTGACTCTTGCTCTTTTCAAGACTTCTTTTTTTCCTGAAGTCTCAAGCCTGCTTTCTGATTGATCTTTTCGTTTAACTTATTTTTCTTTTTGTTTGGCCTTTTCAGATTGGTTGGATATATGGTTCAGTGACAGAAGATATCTTGACTGGATTCAAGATGCAGTGCAGGGGGTGGAGATCAATATACTGCATGCCATTGAGGCCTGCTTTCAAAGGGTCAGCTCCTATCAACTTGTCAGACAGGTTGCACCAAGTTCTTCGATGGGCTCTTGGATCGGTGGAGATCTTCTTGAGTAGGCATTGCCCTTTGTGGTATGGATTTGGAGGCGGACGCCTCAAATGGCTCCAACGACTTGCCTACACCAACACCATTGTCTATCCTTTCACTTCTCTTCCCCTCATTGCTTACTGTACTATTCCTGCTGTGTGTCTTCTTACTGGAAAATTCATCATTCCTACGGTAAATCTTCCACTTCTCTGAGCCTTGTTTCCAACTTTATAATTAATAAGTGCACACTGCAAATGAGTGCACATTATTAGGAGTTGGTATTGAGGCTGCTTTTTCTTTAGTTTCTATTACTGAATCAAATTCTTGTGCCTTGTATGCAGCTATCAAACGTTGCGAGTATACTGTTCCTTGGTCTCTTCCTTTCCATCATAGTGACAGGTGTGCTCGAGCTACGGTGGAGTGGTATAGGTATAGAGGACTGGTGGCGTAACGAGCAGTTTTGGGTTATTGGAGGTGTCTCTGCCCATCTCTTTGCAGTTTTCCAAGGATTCCTTAAAATGCTTGCCGGTATAGATACAAACTTCACAGTCACAGCTAAAGCTGCAGATGATGGAGAGTTTGGCGATCTCTACATCTTCAAATGGACAACAGTCTTGATCCCTCCAACCACAATTCTCATTCTCAACTTAGTTGGTGTTGTTGCTGGTTTCTCTGATGCACTAAACAAAGGATATGAGGCTTGGGGACCTTTATTTGGCAAAGTTTTCTTCTCATTTTGGGTGATCCTTCATCTTTATCCATTCCTCAAAGGTCTCATGGGACGCCAAAATCGAACACCAACCATTGTTGTGCTATGGTCTGTGCTCTTGGCTTCTGTTTTTTCACTAGTTTGGGTCAAGATTAATCCCTTTGTCTCCAAAGATGATCCTGCAGCCATGGCTCAGAACTGCATTTCCATTGATTGTTGAGGTTGGGACAAGATTTCTTGAACCACACAACATGTTTGAAATCTAGGCTTCTTTTTCTTGTAATGTGTAGGTGAAAACTTCCCTAGTCTTGCATAGTTTTGAGCAGCTTGTATCAGTTTTCTCCAGCTAAGGAAGATTTGTTTGGAAATTATACAACGTTGAACTTTGAATTGAAACGTTTGAAATTTCAAATTTAAAAGGAAGTTGAGCTGATAATGAATATTATGGTGTTATTCAATTCAATATAATCCATTTAGCTTTGAAGGTTCAAGTTTGTCACCCCCAAAAGGGATACCAAGCACCCACGTATGTCATTTAACAACCAACTTAATATGAAAACGGGTCGTCAAGGTCATCGTGTAACATTCTGAATAAAGATGGAAAGCAATACGACTACTTACATCCCAAATGACACACACAAGTATATAAGCGGGCCGACAAGGCTACCATGATCTGCTTAGGCTATCATGGGCATACATCAAAACACAGGCCGATGAGGGCATACTACATACTTATACACAGGACGTCTATCTGCAAACCTCTATGACTCACATAACATCATATGATCGGGACAGGACTCCGCCATACCCATATTATATAATAGGATCATACCTTAGAATTCACAATGCTAGATTACATTATATACGTTTCTAAAAGAACTAATTTACACCTTGATCAAACATAGTGAAATAGTTGCAATCCAATAAAACGAGTAAGTATTAACACAACACAAGACGAGTTCCATTATACAACATGGAACTGTAGCAAAAATAAGTTGAGGTCTACGACATTTATTAATGAGCACCAAAATATTTCCATTTTTATATTTACAATCCAAACGGAAGATTTAGTCATCGAGTATGGAAAAATAAAAAAATCATTACACTCATATAAGATTAGGAATGAGGATATTCGGGAGAGGGTGGGCGTGACTCCCGTGGATGACAAGATGCGGGAAGCGGAGCTTAGGTGGTTCGGGCACGTGCGGAGGAGGAGCCTAGATGCTCATGTTAGGAGGTGTGAACGTTTGGCTCTGGCAGTAACGAGAAGAGGTAGAGGGTGGCCTAAGAAGTACTTGGGTGAGGTGATCGGGCAGGACATGACGCAATTTCAGATTTCCGAGGACATGACCCTTGATAGGAATGTGTGGAGGTCGAGCATTAGGGTTGTAGGTTAGGGGGCAGTCGAGCGTTTCTCCTCGCTGCGTCGGCTAGTCTGATAGTGTTTCGTCTAGGACTGCTAGCGGTTTTTGTTGAGTTTCACATTTTTTTGATGTCTTTCACATTTTGGCCTTTCCATTTATTTGTTTTATTTTACGATGCTGATACTATTTTTCTGGTTTCTATTGTGGTTACGGATCTATTGTCTCTGTCTCTGAGCCAAGGGTCTCTTGAAAATAACCTTTCTATCGCTTCGGGGTAGGGGTAATGTCTGCATATATTCTACCTTCCTCAGACCCCACTAATGAAATTCTACTGGGTTGTTATTGTAGTCATATATATTTCTCATTTTATATGCGGTCTTTGATTGAGAACCCTCTAATAGACGTTTATATTTCTTTGGTTATAAAATATGTTATAAGGGTAAAATGAAAAATTTAAAATTAATGAATTTGCAAATTTCCGAAAGGTGTCTTTTTTTAAGGAATTGAGTGTCATGCAAAACAGTTTTTTTATTTTTTATTTTTTTTATTTTTTTTTATTTTTTTTTTTAGTTTTCGTTCCTCACCCTGCACCCCCTCTGATACAACAACCTATCCAGCCTACTTGTAACACCTAGTCTAATTTTTTTTCCTTATAGTTCTAACAGAGCTGGTAAATATACTTTAGATGTCACAATGTGATGTTAATTTTCTAATTGAACACGTTCGATTAATGAAACTTTAACAAACGGTGTGAAAATCTAAATTTAAGAGCAAGTATTGAAATGAAAGTGAGTATATAAATTGGCATTTTTACCGAGCCATATACTATAATAGAAACTTATTTACCACCTTTATTTAGGTTCCTTATTAATTAATTCGTATATCTATCTATATCTATTAATAGTTATATACAAAATTATAAAAAAGAAGAAATTCAAGATCCCTTAAATCTAGCCTATCAGTTACATGACATTCAACCTCCGTTTTCAATAGTTTCTCCTACATTTGAAGATTCTTTCCTTTTCGAAAGGATTACAAAAACATCTTTTCTCTTTCTTAACAATTATCCAAAATTATTCTTATCCATATTAAGAAATCTCGCATACCAAATCTTGCTTACCCAAAGTTATCCCCCCTCCCCCCTCCCCCCCAAAAAAAAATGCAGATTATTTTCCTCTTCCATAGCTTTTGAAATTCAATTTCTCTCTTTCTTACTAATTACCGAAATTTTTTATTTCTTATTGATACAATACGACAAAATTCAAAATATTGTTGTAGGATCAAGTTGTGGGTAAGTTTTCAATCTTGTTTTCTTTCTTTCTAAAATCTTTATTGTATGTGACTTGTATATGACACATCAATACCGAAAATAATACTCAACAATACAATTATATTAAATTTTAGTGTAGAGTTGTGATTGAAACTTGAAGAAGATGAAGATCATAATTGCGTCACAATTTTTGAGAATGTATCGCGATTGTATTATAATTGAATATGTATCATAATTGTTGCAGGAATTATATTACAAATGTATGATAATTGTATATTCATTGTATACTGTTATGAGCAGTTGTGCTATCAGGACGAATTTCACTGTTTGTATCACAAGTATGATAATTGTATATTAATTTATTAGTAGCGTATCAGATATTATTTTGGGTATTAAATACTGGATACAAGTTGGATATAATTGTGATACAAGTATGATACATTTATGTTTTAAGCATTGGCGTATCAGATACAATTCAAATACAATTATGATACAATTATCATAAAATTTCAGAATATTTTTTTAATAATATAAAGTTGTCGGTAATGGTGGAAAGAGAGAAGATGAAGATTCTGGCATAGATTAAAGGAATTTGATGTAAAGAAAAAGGAGAGAGAAGAGGAGAAGGGAAAAAAAGGAAAAGATATAAATGAATCCCTTAATTGAAGACAATAATAACTGAGTGAGAGTCTTTTAAGAAGCAATATATACAATATGTAAGAAAAACCTAAATACTTATTAAAAAATTTAAAACATAGAGAACATAAATAAATAAGTTTCTAATATAATATAACTAGGTAAAAATCCCATATAAATTGAACTTTAAAATGACAACCTTAATTCTATGGGCCTTTTGTTTACGAGACACCTTTGTAAAAATTGCGCGGGGCACCCTATTTGGTCGCCCCCATTTAACCTATACCCGCTTTTTT
>ML366361.1:0-11706 GCA_005239505.1 Nicotiana paniculata | reverse complement strand
TCCTGCATGTTCCTCATATATGCTTGTTTACCTTTATCACTAAACAATTCTATTAAATAGCCTGTTTCGATAAATTTTCTACTTCACCTTGTAAAAATCTGCAATCTGCAGTCTTGTGCCCATGATTGTTATGGAATTTACACCAGTGATCTGGGTTCCTTCTATTTGGATTTGATCGCATCTCTTTGGGACACTTAACCTTGTCTCCCATGTTCCTCAAAATTGAGACAAGTTCAGTAGTACTTACATTAAAGGTATGATCCCCAATTCGGGTATTACCTCTAGGTCGTTCATCTTGATCTTTTCTGGATCTAGATGAGGATGAGACTACGTCTCTTCTTGGTGGTCTATAGTCTGACCTAGTGTTTTCGAACCTGGGACGAATATCATGTCCCGAGGGTCCTAAGTAAGGATCATACCTGTTTTTACCTGATCTTCTGTCTGATTTAGGACGTCTGTATCTGGAATGATCTTCATCTCTTGAACGAGCAATCATATCTTCCTCTATTCTGAGTTTAGTACTATACCTGTTATATACACCGTTCCATGTTGTAGCGGTAAATTCTCTTAGACTTTCCTTAAGTCGTCTCGTGGCTTCTGAGCTCTCATCGTTTAGGTTGCTTGCAAATTCCATGGCTTCCCAATTATCAGGCACCCTGGGTAATTGCATTCTTCTCGTTGAAACCTGTCTACAAACTCACGGAGTAGTTCCATGTCTCCTTGTTTTATTTTGAATATGTCTTCCATTATTTTCTCAACTTTTTGTGCACCAGAGTGTGCTTTTATAAATGAATCTGCAAGCTCAGCAAAAGAGTCAATAGAATTTTCAGGGATAAGAGAATACCAGGTTATGGCTCCTTCAGTAAGTGTTTCCCCAAATTTTTTGACAAGGACTGATTCAATCTCTTTTGTTAAGTCGTTACCTTTTACTTCGGTAGTGAAAGCAGTCACATGATCACGTGGGTAAGTTGTTCCATCATATTTGGGAACGTCAGATATTTTAAACTTTTTGGATATAGGCAAGGGTGCCGCACTTGGCTTCCAAAGTTGTTGAGAATACCTATCAACATCAATGTCTTTGATAATAGGTGGTACTCCAAGAATTTGTTCGATGCGATTGTTTTGTTCCTTCATCTGTTTCTGCATGGTTAGCAGTAAATTTTGTAATTCAGAGTTATTAGATATACCTGGTCTAGCTTCGAGAGATTCATTAGGAGTATCTCCCCTTCCTGAGTTTGCCAACCCAGATTGAGGATTTTCCATGGTGATGGTATTATTGGGGGGTGGTGTCGGTGGTGCAGGTAACGCTGCCGGTAATCCCCTCGCAAATTCTTGCAAAGCTTGGCTCACATACTCTGCAATCATTTGCTTTACTCGATCTTGTTCCACCGTTTGATCATTATTATCAATGTTGTTATTGGATTTTTCTGAGTATTGTTCCCTTGAACCACGTGGGGTTCTTGAAGGTGATGGAACTAGGGTTCCATTCCTTTGCTGGTTGTTGTCATTGGAGTTCGACATAGTTCAAAGGATATCGCTTGAAAAGAAAACAAAGATTATCATATTCCCGGTAACGGAACCAATTTGTTTAACCAAAGAATTAGATCCTTTGAATAAAGCTTATTTCTAGGGTGAACACGGGTTACTGATAATCAAAGAAATAGAGAAAAATGAATAATAGTTAATATTGCAGAAATATAGAAAAGCAAAGTAGATTGTATTCGAGAATCAGATGCCTTTACAAGCTCTATTCCCCTCCCATATATAGGAGATTCTTTTATATAACGTACAACCCTTGCTATCATTGCCCATTAATGACTAATTATGATATTAATGGGGCATTACAAAGGATAATGGTAATTGGAGTACGGTTACATAACGTACGAGTAATCAATTGTGGGTTCTTGAATCTGTCCGTAGCTTTGTCCAGATTCATTTTGACCGTCTCTCTTCCCTGTCTTGATCAGGTTGAGTTTCCCGTGGCTGATGAGCTCGAGGGTTTATTGAATCGTGCCTCTTTGTTCCGTACCTCTTCAAAGAATCACATCCAGCTATCGCGTTCTCCTGTGTCCACATAACTGGCTGAGTTGTCAAGAGTAGGCTTACGTGTGAAACTCTTTTTTAGCAATACACCTAATACTTAGGATATTAATGTATAAATATTTCATATTATTTTTAGGATAGCTTTCGACTTTAGGGGTGAATGATTTTATATTTGTTGAATGATTTTAATACATTTAACTTATATTAAAAGAATTAATTACTTTAAATTTTATTTTTATATTTTAATTAAATAAAATGAAAAGATTTAATTATTACCTATAATAATAATAAATTTTTAAGATTATTTATTTACTTAGAATATTAACTATTAAGTAAATCTATTTATGTCCTTATTCGTAATTTGATACTTAAAAACACTTTCTGAAAAACTTGGCCAAACACAAATTATTACTCAAAAGTGCTTTTCAAAATAATTAACCAAATACAAAATGTTTCTCTCCAAAAGTACTTTTGGAAAAAGCACTTCACAAAATAAGCTGATTTCTTCAACTTGGCCAAACAGGCTAAAAGTGTCCTCAATTTTCAAATTAGCAGCTCAAATATTCTCCAAATTCAGGATACTTAGTCCAGAAGTTTAGGTGAATTGGCTAATCTCTAGATACATATAAATTGTTGATATATTTAAATGACGGGCTTAAAAGTGGCTAATATTTAGATACATTATAAATTGTTGATATATTTTAAATGACGGGCTTAAAAGTGGCTAATCTTTAGATACATTATAAATTGTTGATATATTTTAAATTACGGGCTTAAAAGTGGCTATTGTTGCACGTCGCCCCTCACATTTTCTGAAGAGCTTGGCCAAACGCAAATTATTGCTCAAAAGTGCTTTTCAGAATAATTAACCAAATACAAACTGTTTCTCTCCAAAAGTACTTTTGGAAAAAACACTTCTCAAAATAAGCTGATTTCTTCAGCTTGGCCAAACAGGCTAAAAGTGTCCTCAATTTCAAATTAGCAGCTCAAAAATTCTCCAAATTCAGGATACTTAGTCCAGAAATTTAGGTGAATTGACTAATCTTTTGATACATTATAAATTGTTGATATATTTTAAATGACGGGCTTAAAAGTGGCTATTGCTGCACTTCGCCCTCCCCCCACCCCCACCCTCCCCCCGGATACGGTTCAGTCGAACCTAATGGCTTTTACTCAAATAATCTATTTATATTAAAAAAAAATTATTAAACATATAAAAATTTAAAAATTTAGAACTCAATAAAGTTGAAATCATGGATCCGCCTCTACCAATAAGTTAAAGTTTATTTGCCTAATGTCTCTGTCATAAGGTAATTTCCTCTTTAAATATTTTACCTTTTTGATTGTTTGCTCTATACGTTTAACAAATGTACATTCACGCTTTATGTTTTTGGATTGTTTGCTCCCTGATCAATTTTACTTCTAAATTCTCAGTTTGAGCATTTAATTATGAATTATACCGGATATTGTTATTAATTTACTAATTTTAGTGTATGTTGCATGTGTGTTTCGCGTCAATTAAAATATATTTATATATAAGAAGAACAAATTATTAAAAAAAATAGAAATTTATATCAAAATAAATTAAATATTTGCTTAAGGAAATAACTTGTAAAAGATGATTGAAATTTTAATTGACTTTAAATTTCACATATTAAGACTTCTGACATGGTTCAAATAATACATATTCGATAAATAAACCTGATTTGAAAATCCTAAATAGGTAAATATTAGGAAAATTAACACATGAAATAATTATAGGTGTGAAACAATTTAATAAAATATAATTTAAACAACCAAGAAAATATTTTTGTATGGAAAGGAAAATAAAAGATCAAAATTGATCATGCACGATAAAAATTTTCTTGTACGATATAGGCGCAAAAATTTACACGAATATATAATATTTTTTGTCCTTAATTGAAAAAAAAACTTACTTTTTACTTTTTATAATCTCTTCTTTTTTATTAATATATTTTATCCTTATTTAGTTAATTTCAAACTCCTAAATATTAGGCAATAATAAAAAATTTACTTTATTTTAAAGTCCTAAATATTGAAAAAGTAACTTGAATTACATATTTGTCCAATGCAACATTTATTTTTAAAGTGTAAAAAAAAAATGACATTGTAGGCGAGTGCAATTTTGTACTAATAAATTTGTAATTGTAATTGTTCATCATCATTTATCAATTGTTGAGATTTTTGCCATTGACCAATTATTTGTTTGGTTGGAGTTACGTTCTTGTTGTTAAAATAAATGTTTCATAACATAACAAATTCACCATCTTTCTACCTATTTAAAGGCTCTTGATTACTAATAAATATTTCATTCGTCTTAAATTATTTGTCATATTTCTATTTGATATTCCCTTTAAAAAATTAGTTAGAAGAAATTTAATTATTTTACTCTTATTTATGTCTTTAATATAATCTCTATTCATTGAACAATTATCTTATTTATGTGTCATCTCTATCTTCAAGAACAATTACTACTAAGGATCAAATGGGAACAATTTCATCTTGAACTTTTAAAATAAAAAATTATTTAAATTATCTATTTTTAGAAATTACGACAAATAATTTAAGACGAAGGAGGCAGAAATTAATTCCCTTATATTAATTGTATATTGGTTTATTTTAACTCTATTTCCTCATCTAGCTTTACTTTTAGAATAATTAATAGTACTGGACAAAAAAAATAAATGGACGAATCAATACTTTAAATTAAAAAGTAGTATGTCTTGAACCCAAATCTAATGCTTAGTGGTGAGATATTTAAACTTTGAAATTTAAATTCCTAAAATGTATTTTAACGTAAAAAATAGTTCTTATATTTGATTCCTAAATATTAGAATTTTGAAGTAAAAAAGGAAAATTCTAATTGATTTAAATGTCATAAATATTAGGATTTCCTACTGTAATAAATAAAGTTTTAGTTGATTTCAAAATCGTAGATATTAAAAAATTAATAAAATAACTATTTTATTTAATGTGAACTCTATTTTTAAAGGGTAAAAAAGGCGAATGATATTCGCTAAGGGACTTTGTTGTTTTAATATAGTATAGATGATTATGATTTGATGACTTGGACCATTATTATGTTATCTACAATATATTTTTTTTACCTTTTTTACTTTTGAGTTTATACAATTACACTGATCTCCAAAAAAATACCTTTTACAAGGAAAAAATTGGAAGGTCAAGATCAAGAAAGTTTCGGGAGTGGGACGTGGATATTTTCCTTTCCACCTCCAACAATTTTGGCACGCCATTATAAACATATAAAACGGGGGGACACCAAAGACATTGTAAACGCGGTAGTAGTTTGGAAAATGTACAAATACAGATGTTGGCTTGGACCGACTCCTATCTTTTCAATAACGGCATCACCGTCCATGGCTCGTTGTCCACGTACTCATACTCATAATCTACCTACCTTGAGTTGGGTGAATCTAACGAGAAGGCTACGAATTCACGTGAATTTAATACCTTTTTTATATATATTTCGCTTTTGTATTAAAATATTTAGCTTGAAATTCAGTTCGTTGTTTAGTTATTATGTATATTAACTTAAAATCGATGTAGGAATTCATATACTTAAAATTCTGAATCCGCCTTTCCTTTGAGTTGCTTCTTTCTTCTTTTTTTTCATTTCGTGACCTATTTTAGAAGCAAATAATAATGGTGACTTGTGAGTATTGTTTTTAGTTTTTCACTTCAAATCCCCACGACACTAATCCATTCAATGTTTCTCTTGTTTACCGAGCGATGCTCATACAGTCTGCACATTTCGAAAATAAAGTTGTCACTTCTCTTTATGACTAATTTCAGACAGAGACTATCATGATTTTAACTGAGTGACTATTTTTGTAACGAATTCATCGACCGTTTTGAGCATTTGCACTTCGCTCGGTAGTTTGAAGGGATGAATAGCTTCGTAGGATGTATTATGACTTATGTGAATCGTTGGTTTTGAGTTTCAGGTTATTCGGAATCGATTTGGAAGAATGAATTTCATGATTTAAGCTTTAAGTTGAAAGAGTTGACCAAGTTGACTTTTGTGAATTTGACCCCGAAACAAAGTTTTGAGGGCTCCATTAAGTCCGAATGGTGATTTTGGACTTGAGCGTATGCGCTGATTTGCATTTGGATATTTCTAGAAGGATTCGACGCTAATTGGTGAAAGTTGAAAATGGGAACGTTTGGAAAGTTCATAAGTTTGACCGGGAGTTGACTTTGATGATATCAGATTCAAATTGTGATTTTGGGAATTTGAATAGCTTAGTTATGTCATTCGGGACTTGTGTGCAAAATTTGAGTTCATTTCGAGTTGATTTGATATGTTTTGGCGCAAGTTTTGGATGTTGAAAGTTGAAAGTTCATTCAACTTTTAATTTGAGGTGTGATTCTTCGTTTCGATGTTGTTATGTGTGATTTGAGGTCTCGAGTAGGTTTATGTTATGGGTCTTATTGGTAATATTTGGTCGAGGTTCCGAGGGGCTCGGGTGAGTTTCAGACGAGGTTCATACCATTTCGTCGCATGTTACATCTGGCTAAGGCTACTGGTTCTGGTGTGGCCGCATCAACGGACAATTGGTCGCATAAGTGACTTGGCAGACGTGGGGTCTTCTTCGCAGAAGCAAAAAGGGACAGCTGGGCGTGAGGATCGCAAGTGTGGGTGCATGGGCGCATCTGAGCAACCGCAAATGCGGTTCAATGTGCGTAGAAGCGCGATCGCAGAAGCGGGTAGAAGATCGGAAAAGCGATGGCTGCTAGTTCAGGGATTCTTAAAAAGCGAAATATTTACTGCAGATGCGACGAGTTTATCGTAGATGCGATGAAGCTCGGCAAAATGTTTTAAATTCGAGTGTTGACCAATTTTATCACATATTGTGATATAGACTTCGGAATGGGGCGATTTTGGAGGTAAATTTCATCACAAGGATTAGGGTAAGTGTTCTACACTTGGTTTTGATTATATTTCGTGATTTTATCTTCATTTTTTGGTAATTGGATTATGAGTTTTAAAGAGAAAATTGGGGATTTTAGTCTAAAGCTTTATAGAGTGAGTTTTTGAGTTTTGAACATCGAATCAGAGTCGTAATTGGGTGAAACTAGTATGGTTGGACTCGCAATTGAATGGTTATCAGATTTTATAAGTTTCGTCGAGTTCCGAGGCGTGGGCCTGGGTTGGACTTTTGTGTTCATTTTGGGATTTTGATTAAAGATTCGACCTTTATCGATTGAGTTTGTTTCATTTGGCATTATTTGATGTATTTGAGTTGCTTTTGTCTAATTTCGAGCTGTTCGGAGGTTGGTACGCGCGTGATGACATTTCCGGAGCATCGTTTGGCTTGCTCGATATTGGACTTGGCTTGTTCGAGGTAAGTAACACTTCTAAACTTGGTGTTGAGGTATGAAACCCCGAATTAAGTGTTATATGATTGATATTAAGGTAACACACATGCTAGGTGACGGGCTGCACCGTGTAAATTGTGATTTAGTCTATTTCATGAAACTGTGTAGCTATTTTATCTGAACATTTTTACTGTACTCTATGTGTTAGAGCACTTGAGCTGTAATTCATGCTAGGAATCATGGTTAGGCTATATGATGGTACTATTGGACCCACAATGGCCGTTCTTTGTTGTTGAGTTATTTGCCTAATTGCAGTTATGTACTCAGCCATATTCATCATTACATATCATATCTCTATATTATCGTATATTATTACATCTCCTATCATTGATTAGGGCTGCTTAGCATGAGTGTTGTGAATCCGAGAGACTGGAGAGATTGATGACTAAGTGAGGCCGAGGGCCTGTTGTGAGTAATATTTTTGGGATCGGGTTGCACGCCGCATCATGCTTTATTTATTCATGCCAAAATTTGGCTTATTATAACTTTTGGGATGGATCGGCCCCTCCAAAGTCTGCACACCCACAGTGGGCGCAATTGCTAGCAATCATTTGCATCGGGTTGGATATGCCCTAGTTCATTTGCATGGGGCTGGATTTGCCCTGGTTTATTTGCATTTAGACTCATTTGCATTGAGCTGGATCTGCCCTGGTTTATTTGCATCTTGGGTTGGATCTTCCTTGGTTTATTTGCATTTGGGTTGGATCTACACTGTACAGTACTGAGTGACTGAGTGTGATGCGTACTAAGCACGATGAATGAGAATACGGGACAATGAGATTGAGTACATAAGTTCATCATTTAGATGCATTGCATTTGACATACGTACTTGGGATACATGTATAGAGATGCATTTCCTGCTGCTACCCAACTTCGATGACATTTGTGATTTCACCTGTATATTGACATGTAGGCATAGAGATGTGTTTTCCTCATGCTATCTTAAAATGAGTACATCTTATTTATTGTTGAAAGGTTTTTGGGGAAAATCACAGTTTTCAAACTTGTCCACATGTTTTGGTGTTTTAGGTGACAGATTTGGGATTTACTGTTATACCTGAAAAGCATGCCTATCATTCAGTAATTGTGAACGTGTTGAGCATCTTACCTCTAAGTTATTTTCATGTCCATTTTATTATTATGGTTATGATTGTTACTAGTTATTGGAGTTGGACTCTGACCCCTTTTGTCTCAGCTCGTCACTGCTTTCAACCTAAGGTTAGGTTTGTTACTTATTGAGTATATGGGGTCGGTTGTACTCATACTACACTTCTACACCTTGCGTGCAGATGTTGGATGCTGATGTTGCTGCGTGCGGAGGGAGCTGGATCAGAAGATGTACCCGCGTTCCAGTTATGGCTATCACTAGTCCTTGGTAGCATTATATTCGAATTCTGTTCATTTACATTTTAAACAGATGTTGCAATTATTTCAATTTAGTTTTTGTAAAGAAATCTAAATCTTAGACGCTCATGATTTGTACTACCAGTTTTTGGAAAATTCTGTTCTAAAAGATATTGTATTATCATTTCTTTTCTTAGTAAAGCTCATTAAATTGGATAGTTGTTAATTGGCTTAACTGACGGGTTGGGTTAGGTGTCATTACGACTAATGGAATTTTGGGTCGTGACAAGGTGGTATCAGATTTCTAGGTTCATAGGTTCTACAAGTCATGAGCAAATGTCTAGTAGAGTCTTGCGGATCGGTATGATGGCGTCCGTACCTATCTTCGAGAGGCTACATGGCAGTTAGGATAAATTTCTCATCTTTCTTTTCTTACCGTGCGACATTGATTTAGCTTAAAGCGTGACTCTTTGAATTCCTTCCACACATTCGTATGCGTATGTGAGCACTTGGTATCAGCCGTGCATCACCGGCTTGTGATTCCATGTATGAGGTGCGAGATGTAATTTCTGTGTGCTGATGATGGGCCAGTCTGGAAGACTTGAGGCCGGGTTATGACTGTAGCTTGAGCACGGGGATTTCGGTTGTGTGAGCACGTGCTTTTGGACTTTATATGTCCGGTAGCGTCCCTGTGAGTGGAATTTGTGACTCGATGAGTGGATGGATGGCTATATGATGAGTATGATGTGACTGTGGAATGTGTTTAGATAGTTTGATTGTGACGAGAAGAGTTTACTTGAATGTAAAAAGGACTATTGGGTGCTAGTTTGTTGTCTTGATGTGATGTATAGTCTCGAGTTATGGTGTGTTGAAAGATTTTTCATGTTGATTAATTATGGAACGAAGTAGATTTTTATGTCTTGTAGTGTGTTCAGACTCAGGAAAATTAAGTGATGGCATAGTAATCGTGGTTGCGAAAAGAGTAACCTACAGAGATGTGATCCTTATAATGTCGCGTGGAGAGTTTCTTTTCTACCGGAGGGGTATATGTGTTGAGATTTGAATTTGAACTTGGTTGAGAAAGTTGACCTGATCGTCATGTGGATGTATGCGATCTTATTAGATGGTCTGAGGTACTATATAATTTGTGTTATGTGATCTTATGAAAGCTTTAGTTAAATCTCCCTCCGGTGTTATGGCAGTAATAGAGTATGTGCATTGTGAGTTATCGAGTATTTTGATCTATGGCTTTGAGCCAAGTGGGAGAGTTTGTTATCGACGATTTGATTGCGAGGTTATGTGGTTCTGGTTTCGGTTTGAGGCATACTTGTGAATCATATGACTTGCAGAGGTTGGTTTTGAGGATGACTCGAGTAAAGGAATTTCTGAATACGAGTTATATTGCACTTTATGAGTATACGCAAATCATGGAATGATTGAATTGTTATTTGTGAAAGATGTAGTGAGCATAGAGTAGGAATTTACTCAGTTGCTTAGAGGTGTGCATTACTTCTTTGGGTGTTATTGTGCTAATGGGGCACAAGTCGTTCGACCCGTTTAGTCGGTGCAATTGAGATTTGAGCATAATGGATGACTCTCGAGAAGGTTAATGGATTCAATATTTATATGTAGCAATTGATAATTTTGCATATTTGTATATGGCTAGAAGCTGAGTGTAATGACCCGGTTGGTCGTTCCGAGAGTTATAGCCACGTTTTCCCCATTTCTGTTTCTTTATGTGTTGTTCAGTTGTGTTGAGTTGTATCGAGTTGTTAGGTTTGGGTCCGAAGTAGTTTTGGAGTGAAATGAGACGCTTAATCTCTTAGTTAGAAAGCTAAGTTAGAAAAGTCAACCCGAAGTTGACTTATGAGTAAACGAATTCAGATTTCGATTTTAATATTCAGTTAGCTTCGTTGGGTGATTTTAGACTAGGAGTGCATCTGAAATTTAATTTGGAGGTCCGTGGTAGAATTAAGCTTGAATTGGCAAAATTTGGAAATTTAGAGATTTTGGTCGGCAGTGGAAAATTAGGTATCGGGGTTGGAATGGAATTCCGGAAGTTGAAGTAGATTCATAGTGTCATTTGTGACGTGTGTGCAAAATTTGAGGTCATTCAGACGTGGTTTGATAGGTTTCGGCGTCGTTGGCAAATTTTGGAAGCTTAGAAGTTCTTAGGCTTGAATCCGAGGTTGATTTGGTGTTTTGGTATTGTTTTGGGTGTTCCGAAGGTTCGACTAAGTTCGGGTACTGATATATGACTTGTTGGAATTTTTGGTTGAGGTCCCAAGGGGCTTGGGATGATTTCTGATGGGTGTTGGGGAGCTTGGAATTTGGAAAACGAGAAGCTGATGTTGTTGTTCTGATGTGGCCGCACCTGCAAAGTGGGGACCTCAGGTGCAATGAGCGGAGTAGCGGGAAGTGATGCGAGGCTAGAATTCATGGTTTAATATGTTATATGCCTTACATTTTATGTGCGTTAATGATAAAAACACACTTTTTATGTGCTTAATGGAGTTTATTTCATGTGTAGGTGAAGTGGAGATGGAAACGGAGCTAAAAGGATGCAAATACGTCAAAAATACGCTTAAGGGTCGAAGAGGAAATACCCGGGTGATAGCCGGGCGTTTGGCCCCTAAAGCCAGGCAGCCCCTGGCNGTTTGAGCCCAAACGCCCGGGGTCCCAAGTTCGGTCAATTCCGAGTTTTGACGAGTTTAAATGTTTCCCGGTTGGAATAGAAGTCTCCTACACGTTTAGGGTTCGTCCTAAACATATAAATAGACCCCGAAAACACAACTTGGAGAGGGATTCGAAGGATTCGAAAGATTCGAAGAGAGGAAACCATTGAAGTGACAAAACATTTATTTTTACATCTTTTATTCATTACTTTGTAGTTCAATT
>ML366360.1:0-26851 GCA_005239505.1 Nicotiana paniculata | reverse complement strand
TATATATATATATATATATATATATATATATATATATATATATATATTGTTGTGGCGCGCAGCCCGATCCATATATAATGTCTATTGCTGCAGCGTGCAGCCTGATCCATATAATAGTCGACTGCGCTCATTGGGGGTGTACAGACTCCTGGAGGGGCTCCTTTAGCCCAAGCGCTATATTGCTGCAGCATGCAGCCCGATCCAATATATATATATATATATATATATATATATATATATATATATATATATATATATATATTGTTGTGGCGCGCAGCCCGATCCATATATAATGTCTATTGCTGCAGCGTGCAGCCTGATCCATATAATAGTCGACTGCGCTCATTGGGGGTGTACAGACTCCTGGAGGGGCTCCTTTAGCCCAAGCGCTATATTGCTGCAGCATGCAGCCCGATCCAATATATATTGTTGCAGCGCGCAGCCCAATCCATATATAATGTATATTGATGCGGCGTGCAGCTCGATCCACATATATAATGTATATATTCCTATCGCATGCAGCCGGATCCACATATAATAATATATATGTAGCTGCGGCGTGCAACCCGATCCACATATAATATATATATTACTGAGGCATGCAGCCTGATCCATAACTATCCTCTCATACTCGGCCCTCAGCCTCATTACATATATACCTATAACTGCCTTCATACTCACATACTCGGCTCTCGGCCTCACTACATATATACTCATAACTGCCCTCATATACTCGGCGCTCGGCCTAACACATATATATTCATAACTGCCCTTATATACTCGGCACTCGGCCTAACACATATATATTCATAACTGCCCTCATATACTCGGCGCTCGGCCTAACACATATATATTCATAACTGCCCTTATATACTCGGCGCTCGGCCTAACACATATATATTCATAACTGCCCTCATATACTCGGCGCTCGGCCTAACACATATATATTCATAACTGCCCTTATATACTCGGCGCTCGGCCTAACACATATATATTCATAACTGCCCTCATATACTCGGCGCTCGGCCTAACACATATATATTATTGCGGCGTGCAGCCCGATCCATAGCCATCCTCACATACTCGGCTCTCGGCCTGACTCGATCACCCTCACAAGCCACTTGGGCAATTCATCTCAACTCACAGGTCTCAGCCCAAAATACTTTTTCGAGTTTTCAAAGCAGTGTGATAACAGTGAAAATAACAACAAGTCGAAAACATGACTGAGTTTACAATTGTTCTATCAGGATAGTGTAAGAATAGTGTAAAAGTACCTCTGAGGGTCTAAACAGGTCAGCACAAGGCCCCATCATGGAAAATTCAATATTGGAAAACACCCTGGAACCCTATAACTGATCAAATAAGTCATCAATACGAGGCAATGGATACCTATTCTTCACTGTAACCTTGTTCAGCTTGCAATAATCAATGCATATACACATAGAACCATCCTTTTTCTTCACAAATAAGATCGGAGCACCCCAAGGTGACACACTAAGCCGAATGAAGCCCTTATCAAGAAACTCCTACAACTGCTCCTTCAACTCATGAGAAGCCATACGATATGGAGGAATAAAGATAGGCTGAGTGCTCGGTAACAAATTTGTCGGGCGCATGCCCGGAATATCAGCTGGAAACACATCTAGGAAGTCCCTCACTACTGGAACTGACTCAACAGTAGGGGTATCAATCCTGATATCTCTTGCATAAGCTAGATACGCATCACACCCCTTCTCAACCATTCTTGAGCCTTAAGAAATGAAATAACTCTGCTGGGAGTGTACTCTAGTGTACCCCTCCACTCTAATTATGATAAACCTGGCACTACCAGCGTCACGGTCTTTGCGTGACAATCAAGAATAGCATAATAGGGCAACAACCAGTTCATGCCCAAGGTAACATCAAAGTCTACCATGCTAAGTAATAATAAATCAGCTTTGGTCTAAAAATCACTAAGAGCAATCAAACATGGTCGATACACACGGTCCACAGCAAGAGAATCTCCCACAGAAGTATACACATAAATAGGGGAACTCAAAGAATCCCAAGATACACCCAAATATGGGGCAAAATAAGATGACACATAGGAATATGTAGAGCCTGGATCAAATAATACTGACGCATCTCTATGACAGACTAGAATAATGCCTGTAATGACAGAGTCGGAAGTAACTGCATTTGTACGAGCCGGAAAGAGCATAATATTTGGCCAAGCCACCCCCTCTAGGGTGACCTCGACCTCCCCAACCTCCACCTTAAGTTGGCTGAGTAGGTGGGGCGGTAGCTGGTGCTGGAATCATAGCCCGAGGACCCGGTGGAACATGCGATGGTTGAGAAGTCTGTGGAGGTGCTCCCTTCCTACGTCTGGGGCAATCCCTCACCATATGTCGAGTGTCGCCACACTCAAAACAAACCCTCAGAGTGCGTGGATGATGTGACTGACTCGTTCCAGGTTTGCTGGACTGGCCGCTAATAGCACCCCGAGCAAGAGGCACACTAGATACTGGAGGTGCATAATAAGGCTTATGGGGCGTAGAAGGGGCTGGAACACCACTAGCGGCTGGAAGAGATGAATGAATAGGGAGACTCACATAACCCCTACCATGGCGAACTGCAGCTGGGGCATGAGTACCACTGTATGTTCTAGACTCTCGAGACCTCATGGGATCCCTCTCCTCTCTATCCCATGAAAGCATGCCCTCCAATCTCCTAGCAATACTCACAACCTGCTGATAAGAAATATCCATATCCAACTCCCTGGCCATACTGATCCGGATACTGGGGTGGAGTCCCTCAATAAACCGTTGAACCCTCTCTCAAACTGTTGCAACCAAGGTCGGTGCATGTCGGGCCAAATCACTAAACGGACTGCATACTCTGACACAGTCATAGCACCCTAACGCATTTTCTCAAACTCCGCGCGCCATGAGTCCCTGAGGCCATGAGGGACATACTCTCTCAAAAACATGTCCGAGAACTAAGTCCATGTAACTGAAGCTGCCTCATCTGTACTACTCAACTCATAAGCACACCACCACTGATAGGCTGCTCCTCGAAGCTAGAGGGTGGTAAAAGAAACCCCACTCGTCTCCGCTACACCCATAGTACGGAGAATACGATGACACTTTTCCAAAAAAGCATGAGCATCATCTGTAGCCAATTCGTTCAAGGTAGGTGGGTGGTACTTCTTGTACCTCTCAAGTCTGAGTTTCTCCCCCTCAGAAGCGGTTATCCTAGCCTCGTGCTGGATAGGAGCTACTATCTACACAGGGATAAACTCTAGGTCTTGGTCGACCTGGATCCTCTTCTCAAGAGTACGGGCTGGGGGAGTTTGTGCCCCTCCCCCGGCCTGAGATGTGGCAGGAGCTAGTTGGATCAATCCAGCCTGATCTAAGGTTCTAAACATGCTCATGAACTGGGCTAGAGTCTCCTGGAGGGCTGGTGCAGCAATAGGCACCTCCGCTGCCTGCCCTCCAACTGGAGTTACAGGGGGCTCCTCTGTCGTAGCTTGCGCGGGTGCTCTGGCTACATCGTCTGGTCGTCCTATACCCAGGCCTCGGCCTCTAGCGGATCTGGCAAGGGTAACGGGTGCGTGGTCGTCAGATCCTCCGGTACGGGTCCTTACCATCTGTGAGAAAAAAAAATATAGAGATGTTTAGAATGTGATGCCAACAACTTTGCACGACAAGGAATCAAAGAAGTATAATTGTTCCTAAAAGTTCCATAGCCTTCCGAAGATAAGTACAGACGTCTCCCTACTGATCCGCGAGACTCTAATAAATTGACTTGTGACTCACGACACCTGTAAACCTAGAGTTTAGATACAAACTTGTCCCGATCAAAACATCCCTTTGAAACACGTTGTGAGGGCACCTAGTCTCTACGACTAGGTAAGCCTAATAAATTTGCAAAAAAATACTAATAATGGAAGCAAAACTTAACATCTAACTGCAATAAATACTGAATAACCAATAGTAATGTCGTTCGGCATGTACAATAACCAAAACGCTAGACACACACAGCTTTCCCAAAACCCGAAACATCATGAGTCACAAGCTACAGAAAGGAAATCCAAGGTCTGCGGACGCGGCAGATACACCTTGAAGTCTCCAAAGCTATCTCGGCTCACTAATAATGAGGCTGATAATGAACACCTGGATCTGCACACAAAACATGTGCAGAAGAGTAGCATAAGTACACCACAATGGTACCCAGTAAGTGCCAAGCCTAAGGTCGAGAAGTGACGAGGTCAGGTCAGGCCCACTAGTAAATAATAAATAAAATGGAGAATATACAGTATAAGAATAGACTGGAACTACGCAAAAGGAACCACAGTAATAACAGTTTAACACACAGAATAAATGACAGCAGGGGATCTCCCAAGATATCGTCTTGTATTCCCAAAATAAATAAGCAGGGAGAACTCCCGAGGTACCGTTTCGTTGTCTCAAAAGTAAATGTGCAGGAAGAACTCCCGAGGTACCACCTCGTAGTCTCAAAAGTAAATGTGCAGGGAGAACTCCTGAGGTACCGCCTCGTAGTCTCAAAAGTAAATATGCAGGGGGATCTCCCACGTTACCGTCCCATAGTCCCAAAGTAAATACACAACTCAAACAAATGAAGAGAACTACTACAGCATAAGAATGTACAGTTTAGGCTAAGCACAAGTCAAGAAAAGAAGCAGGAATTCACTAAGCATGATGCAAAGAGTCCAGTTAAGCAATTAAGACATGTAGACATCTTATTCTAGGCTAACAGGATAACTACACATACTAGTATACTCAATTAAGGTTAAAACATGTAATTACTTAGTAAAAATTAGGTTCTGCAACAAGTAGCATATGTACGCACTCGTCACCTCGCGTACACAGCACTCACATATCATATTAGTACCAAATCCAAAGGGGATTTCACCCATAAAAGGTTAGGCAAGACACTTACCTCGAACCAAGCTCAAATCAATCCCGTAAGACTACCCTTAACTCGATTATCCGACTCCAAATGGCCCAAATCTAGCCAAACACAATTTCATACCATAAATATATCTATAAGAAAATAATCTAATCAATGAAATCTAAGCTAAAGCAAGAAATAAAGAAATCGTCCCAAAAAGCCTCCTCGGGCTCACGTCTCGGAATTGGGTAAAAGTCAAAAAATATGAACACCCATTCACTCACGAGTCTAACCATACAAGAATTACTAGAATCTGACCTCAAATCGTCTTCCAAAACTCAAAGTTTTAGTTTATGAAATTTCTACCATTTTTCCCTAAATTTCCAACTCAAATCCTTAATTAAAAGATGAAAATAGCAATAGATTCATGAAATGTAGCCCAATCTGAGTTAGAATCACTTACCCCAACAATATTCTTGAAAAAATACCTCAAAAAATCGCCTCACACCAAGCTCTCAAAGTCCCAAAATCGAAATGGGAATCAAACCCTCGAATTTCTCCTTTCTACCTAGCAATCTCGCTTTCGCGAGCCTCTAACGGCATCTGCTGTGCCGCACCTGCAGGAATTCCATCGCAGGTGCGGAAATGACTTAAAAGTCTGGGACCGCATCTGCGAGCAATGAGCCGCACCTACGTGCCCTCTCCTGCGGTTAAGCTTCCACACCTGCGACCCCTGCTCAGGTCGCCTATACCCGCTCCTGCGAACCTTCCTATGCATCTGCAGATGTGCAGATGCGGCTCCCTTCTTGCACCTGCGCTCACTAAACTTCTTGACCAAGACCGCACCTGCGGCCCTTCTTCTACATATGCGAGTCGAAACACCAGAAACCAGCAAATTCTCAGCAAGTGCCTAAGTCCAAATCTCATTCTGTTAAGCATTTGAAACACACCCGAGGCCCCCGGGACCTCAACCAAACATACCAACCAGTCCTAAAACACCATACAAACTTAGTCGAGTCCACGAATCACATCAAACAATGCTAAAAACACGAATCACCCTCCGATTCAAACTTAATGAACTTGGAACTTCCAATTTCTACAAGCGATGCCGAAACCTATCAAACCACGTCCGATTGACCCCAAATTGTGCACACAAGTCATATTCAACCTTACGAACCTACCGCAACTTCCGGAATCGGAGTCCGACCTTGATATCAAAAAGTCCACTACCGGTCCAAATCTCCAAAATTTTGACTTTCGCCATTTCAAGCCTAAATGATCTACAGACCTCCAAAACACAATCTGGACATTCCCCTATGTCCAAAATCACTCAACAGAGCTAACGAAACCGACAAACCTCCATTCCGGATTTGTCATCCCACAGTTCCGACCACAGTCAAAATCCTAAGACTTAAGCTTCTGTTTAGGGACTAAGTGTCCAAAAAAACTCTGAAACCACAACCAACACCTCCCAGCAAGACACATAAGCAGATGGAGATACGGGGGAAACAGTAAA
Organism: Nicotiana paniculata; assembly: GCA_005239505.1. Taxonomy (NCBI): domain Eukaryota; kingdom Viridiplantae; phylum Streptophyta; class Magnoliopsida; order Solanales; family Solanaceae; genus Nicotiana; species Nicotiana paniculata. Next base: position 20,442 of record ML366360.1, on the reverse strand, counting down.
CAGGGGTTGGGGGCTATAACTCTCAAAACAATCGGACAGGTCGTTATAACACACCGAACAAAATGAATACACGTATGCGTGAGTCATTTCAAGATTCCATAACTGCAAATAATCAAGCAATTAAAAGTGGTTTAAGGCAAAAGTGCATAAATATCCGTAGAACATGAAATATCTAGAATTAGTTAAGCCAGGTATAATTATTAAAGCGACTGTGCTAAAACCACAAAAATCAGGAGTGCCTCACACCTTCTCCTGGTTTAACTTCTATGTTTCGTAGACTTAAACATAGTCAATTTCCTTGAATTGGGATTTAAAATAAATGGTGACTTGGGACACCATAAATGTTTATTACAATTGGCGACTCTTTAAAATAAAATAAATTAATCCCTTTTCAAATAATGGAACTTAAATTGGAAAAACTCCTTTATTTCCACCATACCCCGAAAAAAAAAGGTGTGACACAGGGTAGCGTGGTTGATTATGCTTTGCGTCATTTGAAGCCCCATGAGAAGAACTAACATGTTCATGATTTGGAGTTGGTTGTCATCGTTCATGTGTTGAAGATTTTGAGGAATTATCTCTAAAGTGTGTCCTTGAGGTGTTTACAGATCATCAGAGTCTCCAACACTTGTTCAAATAAAAGATTCTAAATTTGAGGTTGCAGAGATAGTTGGAGATGCTAAAGGACTATGATATCACAATTTTCTATCATCCCAGGAAGGCCACGCCTTGAGTAGAAAGGCGGTGAGTTTGGGTAGCCTTGCATTTATTCATGTTGGTGAGAGATGGCTTGCAGTTGATGTTCAAGCCTTGGCCAACCAATTCGTACGAATAGATATTTCGGAGCCCAAACAGGTTCTAGCTTGTGTGGTGTCTCGGTGTTCCTTATATGATCGCATCAGAGAGCGCCAGTATGATGATCCCTATTTGTTTGTCCCTTAAGGACATGGTTCAGCACGGTGATGCCAAGGATGTTACTATTGGAGATGATACATATCATATTTTAGATTTCAGTACAGTACAGTTAGATGGTGATTTGACTAATGATGTGGAGCCGTTGGCCATTTTGGATCGGCAGGTTCTAAAATTGAGATCAAAAGACAAAGCTTCAGGGAAGGTGCACTGGAGAGGTCAGCTATTTGAGAAGGCTACTTGGGAGACCAAGAGGGAAATGGAAAGTAGATATCCACACCTATTTGATACCCAGGTAAATTTCTAGACCCATTCGAGGATGAATGTTTGTTTAAGAAGAGGAAGATGTAACGACCTGGCCAATCGTTTTGAGAGTTGTAGCCACGTTCCCCCATTTACTGCTCATTTTATTCTTTCTAGTTGCTATGTGACTTTCCGGGGTAGTTTTTTCGGTTCTGGGGATGTTTCGGAATGAGTTGAGATACTTATTCTGAGGGGTTGGAAGCATAAGTTTAAAAGGTTGATCGGATGTGAATTATGTGTAACTGGATCCGGAATGGAGTTTTCATGGTTTTGATAGCTCCGCTGGGTGATTTTCGACTTAGATGTGTGTCCGGATAGTGATTTGGAGGCCCGTAGTTGATTTAGGCTTGAAATGGCGAAATTTGGAAAATTAGAAGTTTTGGAAATTGAGAAGTTTGACCGAGAGTTGACTTTGTGGTTACCGGGCTCGGATTTTGGTTCGGGGAGTTGGAGTAGGTCTGTTATGTCATTTATGACTTATCTGCAAAATTTGAGGTCAATCAAACCTGATTTGATAGGTTTCGGCATCGAATATAGAAGTTGGAAGTTCATAAGTTCATTAGGCTTGAATCGATGTGCAATTCGAAGTTTTAGCGTTATTTGATGTGATTTGACGCTCCGAGCGAGTTCGTATGATGTTTTAGGAATTGTTGGTATATTTGGTTGAGGTCTCGGGGGCCTCGGCTTGATTTTGGATGGTTAACGGATCGAAAATGTCACGATCCCAAATCCTAAACCGGCTGTGATGGCGCCTATCATGGAACTAGGCTAGCCAATAATCACATGTTTACAATTTATTTCAAAATCCCAATCAAATTTCAAGCATTTCATAAAATATACAGAGTTTGCTAAATACGTTAGGCCAATATCAGTTCCACCAACCCCAAAACCCGGAGCCAACATCTCATGAGCATCTAAGAAAAATAAGCCGAAGGTATAGTATTATAATACAAAAACCTCCAAAATAATAGCTACATACAATAAGATGGGAAAACAGAGATGTTGCGGACTCTGAACAGCTACCTCTGTATCCCGCAAATCCGGCTCCGCACGAAAAAGATAGCTAATGCTCGGTATCTACACCTGAATCTGCATACAGGAGTGCAGGGACTAATGTGAGTACGTCAACTAAGTAGTAATGAAAATAAATCAAGTCTAAGCGACAAGGAAACATATAAAATAAATGTCATCAAATCACAATATACACAGCCTTACTTTCCAATAGTGTAAACATAGATATATGCAATCATCATGCCTTTAAACCAACTTCAGAAAAGTCCTTTCAAGAATGCACATTTTTAACAACTTCAAATCGAAAGACTTAGTATGCAAATGAAATGAATCATATACCCTCGGGCAAAACATATTTCATAATCAGCCCCTCGGGCATGCCTGACAGTCACTCATAATCAGTCACTCAGCACCTCACAGTCACTCATGCCTCCCAATCACTCGTCACTCGGCATTCGGCACTCGGCACTCTGTGTGCTCATTGGGGGTGTGTGCAGACTCCGGAGGGGATTCTTCAGCCCAAGCGCTAATATCAAGCCACCTCGTGGCATATCATATCCTCACAATCAGTCCCTCGGCCTCACTCAGCAGAACCACTCAAAAAAGCCCCTCGAGCAAATTAGTAAAACAGGGTACTCGACCCAAAAGTTCATTTTTTTTAAAGCTCCAAGTAGTGTAAATCAGGCTGAGTTTCGAAAATAGTAAGCACAATGTGGCTGAGTGAAAACATCAATAAATAGTGAGGAAAACAGCAGTAAAAAGCCCCCAGGGGGGCTAGACAGATCGGCACGAGGCCCCAAACACGGCTTATAGCCCAAATATTTCAACAATCCTTAGAACATAATTTAACATATGGTTTCGAGTAAAACATGCAACTCATTAGTATCGAAAAATCAGTGCGCGCCACATACTCGTCATCAGACATGTGCGCCATTACATAATCAGTGAGAAATATGTAGTCCGGGGTTTCATACCCTCAAGACAAGATTTATAATCATTACTTACCTCTATCGGGTCACAACACTAGTCTGCTATGCTCTTGCCCCTCTAATTGGCTCCATATTGCTCCGAATCTAGCCAAAACCAGTTTAACATCATCAATATATACCAAAGGAGCACAACTCAATCGAAAACTATCAAATTATACAAGAATCTCGAAATTTGGCCAAACCAGAGCCCCGGGCACACGTCTCGGAATTCGATAAAATTTATATCACTAGAATCCTTATTCCCTTACGATTCTACCCATAACAAATTTACCAAAATCTGACCTCAATTGCCCACTCAAAACACCAAAAGAATTTTCTAAATTTTCCTCCCATTTTTCCCAACTTTTCTACTTTAATTCCTCAAATTGCATGGTGAAAATCAAGGCAAATTCATGAAATTGAACAAAAAATGATTGAAGAACACTTATCACAAGAACCCCGCTGAAAATCTCGTCCAAAATGTCCTTCCCCCAAGGTCTCTACTGGAAAAACAAGTTATGGCGAAGAACCAACGAAATAGAACTTAAAAATTGTCTGCCCAGGCCTCTTTCTTCACTGCGATCGCGGAAGCTCCCATGCGATCGCGAAGAACAAATCTGCTGCCCCATCAAATTACACTACGCGATCGCAGACATCCACACGCAATCGCGATTTAGCAGGACATAAACCCACGCGATCGCAAACCACTCTACTCAATCGCGAAGAACAATGGCTCAGCCCACTCACGCGCCCTTCATCTCTATGCGAATGCGAACAACACCACACGATCGCACTGCACAACAACCTCACACTCACGCAATCGCTATCGCGACCTCCACCATGCGATCGCATATAATAAAATCTTGCCATCCCCATCTAGGTCTACGCAATCGCAAACACCCTCCCGCGATTGCGTAGAAGGAAACCAGAAACTCACACCAGCAAAAATCTGCCCAATTTTCAAGCCAAGAGTTGGTCTGTTAACCACCCGAAACACACCCGAGGCCCTCGGAACCTCAAACAAACATACCATCATATCCCATAACATCATTCAAACTTAGTCTAGCCTTCGAAACACCAAAAACAACGCAAAAACACCAAAATCACATCAAATTCAAGCCTATGAACTTTGGAACTTCCAAATTTCGCCAACTACGCCGAAACCAACCAAAACACCTCTGATTGACCTGAAATTTTGCACACATACCCAAAATGACATTATGGACCTGTTCCAACTTTCGGAATCACATTCCGACGGTGATGGCCTATTTTCCACTGCCGATCGGAAATCGGCAAAAACTAACTTTCGCCAATTCAAGCCTAATTCTACACCCGACATCAAAACTTCATTCCGAACACACTCCTAAATCCCAAATCACCTAACAAAACTATCCGAGCCATAAAATCCGCATTCTGAGGTTGTTCACCAATAAGTCAACTCTCAGTTGACTTTTTCAACTATTAGGCAACTTTAAGAGACTAAATTCCTCAATTCTCACCATGACCACTCCGGACCCAAACCAACTGACCCAACACAAAAAAACAAGCTAGAAATATATGACAAATGTATAAATGGGGGAAACGGGGTAAATCTAACGGAATGACTGGCCGGGTCATTATCCTTCCCCTCTTAAACAAACATTCATCCTCGAACGGGTCTAGAAACATACTTGGAGCCTCAATAAGTGAGGATATCTGTCCCGCATATCCCGCTCGGTCTCCCATATGGCATCCTCCATCGGCTTCCCTCTCCACTGAACCTTCACAAAAACTATATCCTTAGACCTCAGCTTCCTGACCTGTCGACCCAAAATAGCCACTGGCTCTACCTCATATGACGTATCACCCTCGAGTTGAACCGTGTTGAAGTCCAAAACATGAGATGGGCCACCATACTTTCGAAGCATCGAAACATGGAACACCGGATGAATACTCGATAAACTGGGAGGCATAGCAAGCCTATAAGCCACCTCCCCAACCCTTTGAAGCACCTCAAATGGCCCAATGAACCTGGGACTTAGCTTCCCCCTCTTCCCGAATCTCATAACACCCTTCATGGGCGAGACCTTCAGCAACACCTTATCCCCAACCATGAAAGACACATCTCGGACCTTCCGGTCTGCATAACTCTTCTGCCTAGACTACGTCGTGCGAAGCCGCTCCTGAATCAACTTTGTCTTACCCAGCGCATCATGAACCAAGTTTGTGCCCAATAGCCTAGCCTCGCCCGGGTCAAACCAACCAACCGGAGATCTGTACCTCCTACCATATAAAGCCTCATACAGAGCTATCTGGATACTCGACTGATAGCTGTTATTATACACAAACTCTGCTAGTGGAAGAAACTGGTCCCATGAACCACCAAAGTCGATCACACAAGCACGCAACATATCCTCCAAAATCTGAAAGGTACGCTCCGACTGCCCGTCGGTCTGAGGGTGAAACAATGTGCTCAACTCCACCTGAGTACCCAACTCTCTCTATACAGCACTCCAAAACTGAGACGTGAAGTGAGTGCCTCTGTCGAAAATGATAGAAACTGGAACCCCATGCAATCGGAGAATCTCCCTGCTATAAATCTCAGCTAACCTCTCCGAAGAATAAGTAGTACCAATAGGAATGACGTGTGCGGACTTGGTCAGCCAATCCACAATAACCCATATAGCATCGAACCTCCTCGAAGTCTGTGGGAGTCCAACTTCGAAGTCCATGGTAATCCGCTCCCACTTCCACTCCGGAATATCAAATCTCTGAAGCAATCCACCTGGTCTCTGGTGCTCATACTTGACCTGATGACAGTTGAGACATCGAGCCACAAACTCAATAATATCTTTCTTCATCCGCCTCCACCAATAATGTCGCCTCAAATCCTGATACATCTTTGCGGCACCCGGATGGATGGAATACCGCGAACTATGGGCCTCAGCTAGAATCAAATATCGAAGCCCATCTACATTGGGCACACAAATACGGCCATGCATCCTCATGACCCCATCATCACCAATAACCACATCCCTGACATCACCACGACGGACCTTCTCCTGAAGAACAAGCAAATGTGGATCATCACACTGGCGTGCTCTAATCTGATCGTAAAGAGAATACCTGGAGGCTACACAAGCCAACACCCGCAGGGGATCCGATAGATCCAGTCTCACCAATTGATCAGCTAAGGCCTGAACATCAAGCGCTAATAGTTGCTCTGCTACTGGAAGGTAGGCTAGACTCCCCAAACTCTCTGCCCTGCGACTCAAGGCAGCGGCCACTACATTGGCCTTCCCCGGATGATATAAGATAGTGAGGTCATAATCCTTGAGGAGCTCTAACAATCTCCTCTGACGCAAATTTAAGTCCTTCTGCCTCAGCAGATACTCCAAACTACGATGATCAGTGAAAATCTCACACTACACTCCATACAAATAATGCTGCCAAATCTTCAAGGCATGAACAATGGCAACTAACTCGAGATCATGCACTAGATAATTCTTCTCGTGTACCCTCAACTGTCTAGATGTGTAGGCAATCACCCTACCGTCCTGCATCAATACCGCTCCCAAACCAACTCTAGAAGCATCACAATAGACTGTGTAAGAACCCGAACCAGCAAGCAAAACTAGTACCGGAGTTGTAGTCAATGCTGACTTGAGCTTCTGGAAGCTCTCCTCACACTCATCAGACCATCTGAATGGAGCACCCTTCTGGGTCAATCTGGTCAAAGGCGAATCAATAGAAGATAATCCCTCCACAAAGCGACGGTCTGGGCCAACTCTGCACCGCCTCTATCTTCTTTGGATCAACTTGAATACCCTCACTAGACACCACGTCCCCCAAGAAAGCTACCGAACCAAGCCAAAACTCACACTTGGAGAATTTCACATAAAGCTTCTCCTCTCTCAACCTCTGTAACACAACTCTCAAATGCTGAGCATGTTCTTCCTGGCTACGAGAATAAACAAGGATTTCATCAATGAACACAATGACGAAGGAATCAAGGTAAGGCTGAAACACGCAGTTCATCAATTGCATGAACGCAGCTGGGGCATTGGTCAGCCCAAATGACATAACCAAAAACTCATAATGACTATATCTGGTCCTGAAAGCAGTCTTCGGAATATCAGAATCCTGAATCTTCAACTGATGATACCCAGATCTCAAGTCAATCTTCGAAAACACTCTGGCTCCCTGAAGCTGGTCAAACAAATCATCAATGCGGGGCAAGGGATACCGGTTCTTCACCGTAACCCTGTTCAGCTGCCGATAATCAATACACATACGCATGGACCCATCATTTTTCTTCACGAACAACACCGGTGCAACCCAAGGTGACACACTAGGCCGAATGAACCCCTTATCTAGGAGTTCCTGAAGTTGCTCCTTCAATTCCTTTAGCTCCACTGGTGCCATATGATAAGGTGGAATAGAAATAGGTTGGGTGCCTGACACCAAGTCAACCAAAATCAATATCCCTGGCAGGTCTGCAGGAAACACATCCGGAAAGTCACGGACCACAGGAACTGAATCAATAGCGGGAGTCTCACCACTGACATCCCTCACAAAGGCCAAATAAGATAAACACCCTTTCTCAACCATGTGCTGAGCCTTCAGGTAGGAAATCACCCTGCTAGGCATATACTCAGAAGAACCTCCCCACTCAACCCTCGTACACCCTGGCATAGCTAAGTTCACGGTCTTAGCGTGAAAATCAAGAATAGCATGACACGAAGATAACCAATCCATGCCCAATATCACATCAAAAGTGACCATGCTGAGTAACAGTAGGTCCAATCGGGTCTCCACACCCCCAATAGATATCATGCACGACCGATACACACGGTCCACAACAATAGTATCGCCCACCGGAGTCGACACATGAACAGAGGTGACTAGAGACTCACAGGCCACATCCAGAAAATGGGCAAAATATGAAGAAACATAGGAATATGTAGAACCAGGGTCAAATACAGCCAAGGCATCTTGGCAACAGACTGAGACAATACCTGCGATCACGGCATCTGAGGCCATAGCATCTGGCCTGGGTGGAAATGCATACATGCGAGCCTGACCTCCCCTGCTCGAACTCCCCCTCTAGGGTGGCCTCTAGCTGACTGACTACCACCCCTGGCTGCCTGGGCGGGTGGTGAAGTGATTGGAGCTGAAGTCGAGGGATGTCCCCTCTGCTGAGAAGATCCACCGGAACGACAGGGACACTACCTCCACATGTGCCTGAACTCTCCACACTCAAAACAACTCCCTAGAGCTGGAGGCGGGGACTGATAGAAACCCCTAGCACCCGAATGGCCACAGGAAGAATCATGCATAGAAGAACTCTGAACTGGGGGTTCTCCAGCTGCACTCTGAGCTAGGAGGGAACCAAATGAAGTACGGCCTGACTATGAACTACGAGGAGGCCTGAATGAACGGCCCCTACCCAACTGAAAGTGCCCCCTGAAGGGAGCACCACTAGAACTTCCCGAAACACGAGGCATCTTGGCCTCCCTCTCGTCCCGCTCCTGGCAGTGAACGGACTCAATATCTCGAGCTATGTCAAGAACCTGCTCGAATGAAGCACCTGATACTCCATACCGAGTCATAAATAACCGAAGTTGATAAGAAAGACCATCTACAAACCTCCTCACCCTCTACCCTATCAGTAGGCACAATCTTAGAAGCATGTCTAGCCAACTCGGAAAACCTCATCTCGTACTGAGTAACTGATAACTCTCCCTGGCGCAGCTGCTCAAACTGCCTGCGCTGCTCCTCTCTATGGGACTGAGGAACATACTTCTCCAAAAAGATCGTGGAAAACTGCTACCAGGTGAAAGGTGCTGAACCAACCGGCCTACGCCTCTCGAATGACTCTCACCAAGTAAAGGCAGCACCCGCAAACTGAAATGTAACAAATGAGACCCCACTTGTGTCCAAAATACCCGCAGTACGTAGTATCCTCTAGCACTTATCTAGAAACCCCTAGGCATCCTCGCCATCTGTACCACTGAAAGTCGGAACCTGAAGTCTTCTGAACCTCTCCAAGTGCGTTGCTCGTCCTCAAGCATAGCAGGGACCACATAATCCTGAACCGGAGCAACTGGTTGAGCTGGGGCTGCCCCCGATGCCTGAATACCCTATGCAACCTGCCCAGGTGCCTGGGGCTGCTGCAGTTTGATTTCCTCCCCCGACCTGAGCTGTGGTGGAAGTAGAAGACATGGCGACTTCCTGAGCCAAACTGGTGCACTATGTCAATATCTGAGATAGGGTCTCCTGAAGACCCAGAATAACCATAGGCACTTCCGGTGCCTGGGCCTGTCCCGCTGGAACACCATCAGCGGAAACCTGATCCTGATTGATAGGGGGGTCATGTGGTACTGTCCTGGCTGTTGCGTGGGCTGGCCCCCTACCTCTACCACGGCCTCGACCGCTGCCTCGACCTCTCGCTGGTCTAGCCAGTGAGTGGTCACTCTGATCAGTGTGGCGTGTCCTCACCATCTGTGAGAGAATGAAACAACGTAAGTTCAGATTTCAAGAATAAATAGATTAGCACGAAAGAGTTCAAGAAAGATAGAAATGTTTCCTAAAAGTTCGGCAGCCTCTCGAAGATAAGTACAGACGTCTTTGTACCGATCTGCAAGACTCTGCTAAACCTGCTCATGACCGTTGAGTCCTATGTAACCTAGGCTCTGATACCAAACTATCACGACCCCAAATCCTAAACCGGTCGTGATGGCGCCTATCGTGGAACTAGGCTAGCCAATAATCACATGTTCACAATTTCTTTCAAAATCCCAATCAAATTTCAAGAATTTCATAAAATATACTGAGTTTGCTAAATACGTTAGGCCAATATCAGTGCCACCAACCCCAAAACCCGAAGCCAACATGTCATGAGCATCTAAGAAAAATAACCGAAGGTATACTATTATAATACAAAAAACTCCAAAATAATAGCTAGATACAATAAGATGGGAAAACAGAGATGTTGCGGACGCTGAACAACTACCTCTATATCCCGCAAATTCGGCTCTGCACGGAAAAGATAGCTAATGCTCGGTATCTGCACATAGGGATGCAGAGAGTAATGTGAGTATGCCAACTCAGTAGTAATGAAAATAAATCAAGTCTAAGCGGCAAGGAAACAGATAAAATAAATGTCATCAAATCACAATATACACAACCTTACTTTCCAATAGTATAAACATAGATATATGAAATCATCATGCCTTAAAACCAACTTCAGAAAAGTCCTTCGAATAATGCATATTTTTAACAACTTCAAACCGAAAGATTTAGTATGCAAATGAAATGAATCATATAGAGGCCCCTCGGGTAAAACATATTTCATAATCACCCCCCCAGGCATGCCTCACAGTCACTCATAATCAGTCACTCAGCACCTCACAGTCACTCATGCCTCCCAATCACTCGTCACCCGGCACTCAGCACTCGGCACTTTGTGCCCTCACTGGGGGTGTGTGCAGACTCCTGAGGGGCTCTTTCAGCCCAAGCGCTAATATCAAGCCACCTCATGGCGTATCATATCCTCACAATCAAGCCCTCGGCCTCACTCAGCAGAGCCACTAAAAAAGTCACTCGGGCGTATCAGTAAAACAGGGTACTCGACCCAAAACATCATTTTTTTTAAAGCTCAAAGTAGTGTAAATCAGGCTGAGTTTCAAAAGCAGTAAGCACAATGTGGCTGAGTGAAATCATCAATAAATAGTGAGGAAACAGCAATAAAAATCCCCAAGGGGTCTAAACAGATCGGCACGAGGCCCTAAACATGGCTTATAGCCCCAATATTTCAACAATCTTTAGAACTAAGGTTTTGAGTAAAAATGGCAACTCATTAGTTGACGCGGAGAGGACCTAGTCCAATCCAAAAATCAGTGTGCTCCACATACTCGTCATCCGACAAGTGCGCCATTCTAAAATCAGTGAGAAATATGTAGTCTGGGGTTTCATACCCTCAGGACAAGATTTACAATCATTACTTACCTCTATCGGGCCACAACACTAGTCCGCTATGCTCTTGCCCCTCGAATTGACTCCCGATTGCTCCGAATCTAGTCAAAACCAGTTTAACATCATCAATATATACCAAAGGAACACAACCCAATGGAAAACTATCAAAATATACAAGAATCTCGAAATTCGGCCAAACCCGAGCCCCGGGCCCACGTCTCGAAATTTGATAAAATTTACATCACTAGAATCCTCATTCCCTTACAAGTATACCCATAACAACTTTACCAAAATTCGACCTCAATTGCCCACTCAAAATACCAAAAGAATTTTCTAAATTTTCCTCCCATTTTTCCCAACTTTTCTACTTTAATTCCTCAAATTGCATGGTGAAAATCAAGGCAAATTCATGAAATTGAACCAAAAACGATTGAAGAACACTTACCACATGAACCCCACTGAAAAGCTCGTCCAAAATGTCCTTCCCCCGAGCTCTCTAATGGAAATGGCCAAGAACCCCCGAAATAGAACTTAAAAACTGTCTCCCCAGGCCTCTTTCTTCACTGCGATCGCGGAAGCTCCCATGCAATCGCGAAGAACAAATTTGTTGCCCCATCAAATTACACTACGCGATCGCAGACATCCACACGCAATCGCGATTTAGCAGGACATAAACCCACGCGATCGCAAACCACTCTACACGATCGCGAAGAACAACGGCTCGGTCCACTCACGCGCCCTTCATCTCTATGCGAACGCGAACAACACCACGCGATCGCACTGCACAACAACCTAACACTCACACGATCGCGTCCTCCACCATGCGATCGCATATAACAAAATTCTTTCCATCCCCGTCTAGGTTTACGCGATCCCAAACACCCTCCCGCGATCTCGTAGAAGGAAACCAGAAACTCACACCAGTAAAAATCTGCCCAATTGTCAAGCCAAGAGTCGGTCCGTTAACCACCCGAAACGCATCTGAGGCCCTAGGGAAATCAACAAAACATACCATCATATCCCATAACATCATTCAAAATTATTCGAGCCTTCGAAACACCAAAAACAACGCAAAAACACCAAAATCACATCAAATTCAAGCCTATGAACTTTGGAACTTCCAAATTTCGCCAACTACGCCGAAACGAACCAAAACACCTCCGATTGACCTGAAAATTTGCACACATACCCAAAATGACATTACGGACCTGTTCTAACTTCCGGATTCCCATTCCGACCTCGATAGTCTATTTTCCACTGCCGATCGGAAATCGCCAAAAACTAAATTTCTCCAATTCAAGCCTAATTCTACATCGGACATCAAAACTTCATTCCGAACACACTCCTAAGTCCCAAATCACCTAACGAGGCTATCCGAGCCATAAAATCCGCATTCTGAGGTCTCTCACCAATAAGTCAATTGAACTATTATGCTACTTTAAGAGACTAAATGCCTCAATTCTCACCATAACCACTCCGGACCCAAACCAACTGACCCAACACAAAAAAAATAGGCTAGAAATATATGACAACTGCAAAAATAGGGGAAACGTGGTAAATCTCACGGAACAACCGGCCGGGTCGTTACAATAAGACTTAAAGCATTGCTGAAGCTGGGAATCTTCTGGTATGATTGCACCTGTAAGGGGATTGGTCATAGGTGCGACGCCGCTGGTATGGCTGGAGTGGAGCAAAAGCGAGGTTGATCTCGCTAAGAGGTGTCTCCAAGGTGCAGAAGGACGAGTGAATCTAGGGGTGTGCATTCGATTTATCGATTCGATTTTGACCCTAATCGATAATTACTTATCAATTATCGATTTGTACATATGCTTATCGTTATCGTTTCAATAAGGTTTCGATTTTTTCGATTTCGATTTATCAATTTTTGGGGTTTATCGATTCGGTTACCGATTACACCAATAAGAAAATTTGCGAGATTCCATGGAAAGTATATCGCTATAAACACGTCTAACTAATATGGACAAAAAGAAGCTAAAATAATACATGCAAGAGTAGATGTTCCAGAATCAAACGATTAATTACAATCTGTAGGGAAAAGTTATGAACAGAACTTTTGACACAAATGTTAACTTCTATATTATATTCCCCACTTCATTAGGTTTGAGATTATATTTTCTAGGAAGAAATGCATCAGCATTCCGATTTCAACAAATTGTTATATATGAAATACGAGCTCTTTAAAATTTCTTCCTAGCCAAATGGTAAAGGGAAAATAATATCAACTGCAATATGATTTCTTTTCCATTGCATATCACAACCACTACAAGAACATGAAAAACTCATTCTACAATAGCACTTAAAAATCTATAGCAATCAGGAAAATCACTAAGAAAAAATGGACATGTTGTAAAACCCTTTAGTGACAGGCTATCTAATACTGCAGCTCTTCTTGCACAAAGCAATTTTAAGACACCGAACAACAATACTGCCCTTACAGGCTAAAGCCACAGAATCAAACGATTTTCTGACTGCACTTGCAACTCTGGATGTATGAAAATGTCCAACAAGTAGAATTACACATTACACAAAAAGTTTGACATCTATGAAGTTCAACTTCGTAGAAGCTGCTGGAGACCATGCTGCCAGGATATTTAATCTAGCAGCTGCAATATCAGGCTACAAAGGAAAATCAGCCGAGAAATTACTTGCAAGAAAAAGCCAAATCCTAAAATAAAGTACGAATCCAATAGAATCAAAGTAAAAAGAACTAATCCACAACCACATTGAAGATTCAGGAAGTAAATATCAGGATGAGATGAGAGGATGACCANATTCTTTTACAAGTATATTATTTAAAATGGAGAACTTACATAGCAGCTAACAAACTCTAGCAAACATCGTCGGTGGAAGCTTCTTTGTCAAGATTAGTAAAATCTAATAAGAATATATATTAACAAGTCAAGCAATTAATATATTATTTAACTATCTTAAGAAATACAATAAAATTAATTTAAATATACATACCTTCCTCGAGTGTCTCGAGAAAATCTAAATCTTCCTCAACATTTACAGGAAGCGATTCACTTCGAAGCCAATCTTAAAGGCACACTAGAGTTTCAACCAATTTAGGAGTTAATGAACTCCTAAATTGTTCAAGAATACGCCCTTCGGTACTAAATGCACTTTCAGATGCCACACTTGAAATAGGAATAGCAAGCACATCTCGAGTCATCTTAGCAAGAATAGGAAATCTAGGTGAGTTCACCTTCCATCAAGCCAAGATATCAAAGTCCGGTCTTTCATTTTCAGGATCTTGTGCAAGATACTTTTTCAATTCTGTTTTAGAATCTACACCTCCACTTGCAGCTTTATGTTTCCTTATTTCATCTAAAAGTTCATCTAAACCAATTGAAGTTTCCATTGTGCTGAATGAAGAGCTTGGCAAAGAGATAGAAACTTTACCACCAGTATCTGTTGATACCCAATTTTTCCTCAAACTATTTTAAAAAATTTGCATATATACCTTCAAAATCACTCTTTATAATAACTGGTATTTTTCCATAATTTTTCATATTTTTATTAAATTCTTTTCCAATTTATTCAATATTTTTATATTAAATAATTATTCATAAATTGTATTATAAATAATTTCAAAATATTTCCCAGCTCAATATATCATTTTTTTTATCTTATTAGTATTTAATTATTTCACAAATTAACCAGCTTGGCATTATTTGACCATAATTACAATAATTTTGCAATTATGGCCTAATTGTACATTTTATACCATTTAAATCAATAATTATTCATTTTATTATTAATTAATTACCTTAATTTCATCTATTTAGCATTAATTTAATTTTATGTAATTATTAGCTATTTTTTATTAATTATTTATCTATTTAATCGGGTATTTAACAATTAGCCATTTCCTATTTAAATTATAGCCTAATTTAATTTAACCCCAACCCAATTGAAACCAATCCAATTACATAACGTAATACCCAAGCCCGAACCTAAATGTACCTGACCCAACGTCTGAGTGAATCCTGGTCGTTGAATAATCTTGATCAACACCCCAAAACACCCCTTCCTTAATTAACCTAGAATAACCCCCCCCCCCCCCCCCCCCCCCCCCCCCCCCCCCGACCCCTCTCATTTCTCACTGGTCTCTTATCTCTTTACTCTCTCTATATCTCTCTAATTCTCTTCTAGAGACTTCCTGTCCCTATGGCTCCGATGAACCTCTTCGTCTTCTCCAGCCGTCTCTTTACTGGAGACCATGAAGCCCGCATCATCATCCTGCCTCCTATATGGTTCCTTCACGCCAGTAATGCTATCCTTAAGGCCCTCAAAGGACGAGGACCAGTATTCTCACACCTATGGTCTGTTCATACTTGCTTCAGGCCTCCAAGGTTCGATTATGAGTAACATCTTTCCATCTTGCCCAAACCTATGGATTTCTAGGCCGGTATCTTCATCTCTGCGTTCACCCTTTAAACCCTAACTTCTGAATCTTCCGATTCTTTTATATCGTAATAGATCTATGCATACTATGAGGTTTTCCTATGTTTTCTTTAAAGAATCTCCCATCTCTTAAACGATTTCCTCATTTTTCAGACTAGGGTTTCAAAACCTTTTTTGCAAAACGATTTCTTTGGATTTTCAACAATTACTTTATGATTTATTAGCATGTTTAAACGTCACTTGAGTCCTTTCTTTTGTTTGAGCCATTTTGGTTAAGAAACCCTAATACTTCTTGGTTCGATTTGAAGGTTTGAATATGTTTGCAATGTTGTTTGCATGAACCTTCTGGATGTTTTACGAATGCCTTATGTGTTCTATGCTTCTTGCCCTGATTTGTTGCTAAGATTTTCTGAATCTTCTTTTTTTAGCTACTTGCTTAGGGTTTCTCTCACTTTTGTTCAACACATGTTATTTATTGACTAGTAAGTCTGATTATTCGTTATGAGCATTTCTCATAAAGATGTAATATCTTCCTCGAATCTGTGACTCCGTGTATTCTCCTTATATCTCTCTACTGATTTTGAATTATTTCCTTGATTGTGTGATGACTTCCTTAGTTAGTATTGACCCCTGTAATTTTTCAATCTCATGCGTAATTCTTTGAACCAACTTTTCGGAATTAAAATTGTACTCCACCTTATTTATGTGCACAAACATGTTGTTAATTACTTGACATATACTTTCCTTATTTGAAATATTCGGTATCCAGTCCTTATTACATGCCACATGCTTTTACTATGGTAAAATCAGTCTTGTGATTGATTCCTTTCCTTGTTTAATATGACTTGTATCCGTTTGAACCATGACTCCCTAATTAAAGGGAGTCCGGTTATTTAATTGATTTTGATTGAAGTTCTTCCTAAAACTCTGCTAAATTATTGTTTCCTACCTTATTTCTCTGGAATGGTTAAGACTATAAATGCCTCTACTCTCATTAGCATAAGGGACGGACCTTGTTCTATTCTCTCTTGCTCACACATACAAAATCTACTATTCTTCTCTTGATTGTTTGCTATTGATAGTCGGCTGGAAGCCAAGACTAGTTATTCTACTTGCCTATTGTTCCATATTTGTTGTCTTCAACTGGTATGTTTCCATTTTATATTTAAAGTCTCCAAAACAACATGTTTTTCTGGTTATTACGATGCATCCTACTTCTGGTTTCCTTTTACTTATGGTTATGTTTTCCTACTTGCAACTAGTTTCACATATTATGTTGTTTGGTTCTGGGTATCTCCTCCCTTATAGCCTCAGCCTACAATCCCTAGGATACTATAATTGCCTTGTATGGTACTTAACATGTGTTTCTTAAACCTATGTGTAATTATGTCCTACCCCTTCCAGCACTCCCTCGAATATGATTCTGTGATTGGTTTTCAACCATGATTGATCCCATACTCTAAGTATCTCTGACTGTATGACCATGTCTAACTAGTATTCCTAAGTTTGTGTCCCACTACCTGTAACCAATTGCAAGGCTTCTGCCTAGTTTGTGTTCATCATGTTATGTGCTCTATGTATCCCAATCCACATTGCCCTGTGTGAAGATTTGTGTGTTGAACCTATTTTGATTCTGTGAGTGCTACTGAATCTGTTTAGCTCCATGTTTGAGCTGCTTTACTCTTCTCAAATCTATTTTACTGAATAACTCCCTCTTATTTTCAAAATCATTTCAAACAAGCCCTCTTTTAATATTGTTTTCTACTAAAAATCTATCTCCTGCACTTCACTTGATTCCTAGATCTTTAAGTTCTGCCCCCTCAGTGTGAGCACTGCTTTGGGACCTTGATCTCCCTCTGAACTCTGACGCACTGAGGTTGGTACTTCCACACTGCACATGTTCAACTCTTGGTTACCAAATCTGGGTGTGAGCATTGCCCGGGAGCCGTTGAGGTCCTTAGGGAACTTTGACACACCCGGACTGTGAAAAGGCTATGAATATCATGTGGCATAAGGTTTGGAGGATTTGGGCCTGATTGAAGGCTCCCTATGGAATAACTTCTTATTTTTTCTATTTGGTTATGTAATTCATAATTACTGGCTTGTAATAATTTGTAAACAACTCATGGGGCTGGATAGTGAAACGGGAGAGGTAACTATGCATGCCTAGCTATTACAAGGGTAGAAACCATGCTTAGGTTTTTATTCCCCATCTGTGCAATAGAGATCCTGTGTAGGTTCATGTGTCCATGCATTAGATACCATGCTACTTAGGCTCATATATACTGTTTTTTTTCCTTTCAGCATGTCATCATTCATTGCCCTCACTTAGAGATCCTGCCTATAGGACAAACAATTAAGTAAACTGCTATTACGTGATTCTGTCCATGTAAACATGTCCTGAAGCTTCATTTAGAAGTCCTGTCCTAGGATAAATAATGTTAAATGCAATCATGTATCATCATTCTATACACAAAGAGATCCTGTTCTAGGTAAACAACGATTAAAATCTGTCACCTATGTTATTCCTGAAATTGTGCATAATGTTGTGATTCTATGTGCATTTAGAGATCCTGTTTTAGCAACTGCATATGCATCATAACTGCTACACGCCTAGGCAAGTCTTAGGTAATCAGCCATAAAGAAACAAAACCAGAACTGTCTTTTGTGATTAGTGTTCAACTATCAACATGCTAAACTCAGTAGGCAAGACTGATTAGGACTTCCTCGCTGAGCTATGAAACAAAAGGCCTATTTCTTTAACATTTTTCCTAGATACCATGCTTTAGGATTCTGAATTAATATGGACCTTAGTTGTGTATGAGACATGTTGTTTATGTGTACTGTGTGTGGAGGAATACTTGAGCCTTTATCTGCTTTCCATGCTTTCCCTTTATCTGCAGTCCTACTTGTTTATTATATGTCGCCTTAGCATTTTCACCTTTAAAACCTGAGGGTCTGCCTAGCACCTCCTTTAGGATAGGAGTCCTAATTTCCTCTGGGACTGATAGGAAGGGACGGGTAACAGCATGCAATAGAGGTCGAGACCAACACTCGAGTTAGTTACTTTCACGGGGTGGGAAAGGGTAGAATATGGATATGATGACCGGTGCGCTAATACCACGTGTAGCCCCTCTTCGAGGAGGGATTACCGGGTATTGCATTGATGTGATCCATATGACAAACAACCTAGGATTCTCCCCTTATCCCTTTCTATGCATGTTTAGATTGTAACTCTTTCAAAAATCTTACTTAGATATTAAATATTTTCAAAACCTCAATGACATATGTGTGCTTAGATTGCGAATCTTTCAAAACTCTTTACTTGTCTAAAACATTAATTGCCTATTTGCTACGCAATCAAATTCACAGAAACCATTTGGCCGGGAACCACACTTGTGGATCCTGAGGGGTGCCTAACACCTTCCCCTTAGGATAATTTCAAGCCCTTACCCAATCTCTGGTTAGTAACGTAGTTGTAATTGAACCCCTTAGGTGCCCTAAGGCATCGTTAAAATCGTTAGGTGGCGACTCTTCAAAATATGCAAACCCCTTTTCCAAAAGGAACGAGTTGTCTCAACCAATGTCATAAACCCTTTCAACTGGCCCCGAAAGGATCGCTTGGGGAAAAGGGGGGCGCAACAGTATCTTCTGAAACCGACTTAGAGACATACTCATTAAACAATAAACTCATATAAGTATGAACCTTTTTTCAATAATTTTCCCTTTATCTCCAAACATTTTCTTAAGTACAAAACTAACAGTAGTAAACTTGTAGCGAGGATCCAAAACACAAGCAATGAAAATCATTTTGTTCATTTTTTTGGTTCACCCCAATACTTCTCAATTTTTTTCCACATACTTAATTCCATCTCACTCAAAAGTTCATCTTCAGTTGTTATTAATCGATTTAAGTAAACAGCAACTTGACCAATTTCAATAAAATGGGCATTTGATGTTACATAAAGTGACCCGGACACCTTCAAAGTGAGATTATAAAATATTTCAAGAAATTGTGCCACTCTCTTTACCTCGTCCCACTCAGTTCTTGTAAGCATACCTACACGTTTTTCATCTGAAATGGCATCAAACATAAGATAACGTGACAAGACGGTATCACGATCAGAATATTCTTTAATTGCACGCTCATATTTAGTAGCCCTGCTCAACATCAAGTAGGTGGAATTACACCTTGTAGGAAAATCCAAGCATAACGACTTCTTGACAATATTTTCACTTTCACAACATTCCTGAAACTTCCTCAACCTAGTAGGAGACTATGTAATGTATCTGACTACACATATAACACGAGCAATAGAAATACCTGACACTTTTAAAACATCTTTCAAAATAATATTTACAATATGTGCCATGCATCTCATGTGAAGGTGTTGACCATTCATGGAATTGGTTCCCCAATCATCTAATTTGTCAGACAACTTCTCCATGGTCACATCATTTGAACTAGCATTGTCAACCGTGACAGTGAAAATCTTTTGCAAACCCCACTCACACAAATAATCAATAATACACCTTGCCATATCTTCACCTTTATGACTAGTAATTGGAGAAAAGTTAATAATTCTTTTATGCATAATCCATTCACTATCAATCCAATGGACTGTGATGCACATATAATTAAGTTTTTGAATAGAAGTCCATGTATCAGTGCTAAGACTTACTCTTTTTGACTTATTCCTTTAAGAAACTTCATTAATTTATTTGTTTCCACATTAAAAAGAGCAAAACAATCCCGTGTAACAGTAGTACGGGAAGAAATATGAAAACAAGGTTGTGCCAATTTCATAAAGTTTCTAAAGCCTTCCTTCTCAACAAAACTAAATGGAAGTTCATCAACAATCAC